>PVJA010017493.1:0-41506 GCA_004027025.1 Myocastor coypus | reverse complement strand
AAAAAAAAAAAAAAAAAAAAAAAAAAAAAAAAAAAAAAAAAATAATAATAATAATAATAATAATAATAAAAATAAAATTACTATATCTAAGTACCATTAAAAGCACTTTGCATCCATTTATTTGCATGAGCTCCATGAAGTCTATATATATTTCTGTCCTATGGATGAAGAAACTAAAAATCCAGTGAGGCAGGTGACTCAAGCAAAGCGCAGGCAGTTCTAAGTGTAGAACTGGGACTACAGTCCAGGCAGTGCCACTCCCGACTCCATATGCTTAACCACCTTTACTATCATGGTGTGTCTGCCTTTCCTTTAAATACTATATTTGCGACAATAACCATACACCAGGACATTTAGGGGTTACTGGTATTGAATCTGGGTGGCTCTGGGGAAGTCATATTGAGGACCACTCCTCAAAGTAGAAAGAGTTTTGGAAAATTCTCTTTATTTCTTTATTTTTTGATACATCATGCTTAATTATTTTTATACACAAAACAGAATGTTCAGAAATAAACATAAATATAAATAAGAAGTTGCTCTAATGCTAGCCAAGTGCTCCACCACCAAGCCATGTCCCCAGCTCCTGAGATCCTCCCTCTCACCCCACTCCTGGGAATTCAACCCTGGGCCTTCATGCTGAGCTATGTCTCATTTTTTTTTAGGCAATGTCTCAGTAAGTCACTAAGTTGCTCAGGCTAGGCTCAAAGCTATGATCCTCCTGCTTCAGTCTTCTGGAATACTGGGATGGCAAGTGTGTTCCTCCATGCCTAGGTTTGTATTTTTTAATGATGCCATGGAGCGATATCCTGGTCCAGAAGCATAGTTTTGTTAAAACACATATACATCCTTGGTGTGCCATGCTGGCCCGGCCCCTGGGGCTTGCTGAGATTGCAACTGAGTCTGGGTGTGGTGGTACGCACCTGCAATCCCAGTACTCAGGAGGTTGAAAACAAGAGAATCACTGAGTCTGATCTATGTAGTGAGTCCCTGTAGATCCTGTACTATATACATTTTAAAAAAATAAACATATGGGGCCCGGCGGGATGGCTCAGTGGTCTAAAAGCGCCTGCTTGGGAAAGATTGGGTGGCTTCAGGAACCGCGGTTCGATCCCCGGCACCACATGCTGCACCAGCCCTGCCCTCAGGGCAGGCTGAGCTGGCCATAAAAATGAGTGAATAGACAAACAAAAGTTCTGAAACAAGAAAAAATAAAATAAAATAAAATAAAAATTAAAAAAAAAATAAACATATACAGGGTGGTTGAGATAGCTCAGCAGACCAAAGTGCCTGCTTAGGCAAGCTTAGGCAAATTCAGGGACCGCAGCTTGATCCCCAGCACCACATGCTGTGCCAGCCTGTTCCTAGGGCAGGGTGAGCCAGCCACAGAGTCCAGGCATAGTGGTGTACACCTGCAATCCCAGTGCCAAGGAGGCTGAAAATAGGAGGATCACCATGAGTCCGAGCTGGGTAGTGAGACCAGCAACAACCAAATACAGAAAATAAATAAAACTCACATACATGAAATATTTTACTTCTAGAAATTATGATAGCCTTGGGACACAAATCAGCACAGCAGCACTAGCTCCTGCCTGGCCAGTGTTACCTTTCCCGCTTAGGTCTAAGCCATCCTTTCATGGATTATGTATACATTTTCCTCTAAGACTAGAGTAAGCTCCAGAAATACTACAGCAAAGCCAAGCCAAACAAAGCTAGCACTCAGAGGGTAAATGCTGAGAAAGATGTAACGTGGGGAAAACTGACGAGCGTTTCTTGTGCACGAGTCCCTTAATTATAAAGTGGGTAAAGTGCTTAGCATAACTGTACTATGCATTAAACGAGATCATAAAAATGAGTATGCTTTGTAAGTTGCTAATTACTGAAGGCCCCAGAAAGAAGTTTGTAGACACGGAGATGGCACGGCCTCCAAGGACACCCGGTGCAGAGAAGAGTCCTCTGGGTGACATCCAACTTCAGATGGGGCTAGTGCTACCACCTGCACTGTCATGCGAAGCTATTATACCCACACCATTGTACGACCCTCACCACCATGCATTTTCAGAAATTTCTCATATTTCCAATTTGAAAGAATTGTTTCTATTCAGCAGTACTTCCTCTCTGCTCTCTCACCCAAGCCCCTGGTAATCACTGTTCCAGTTTTCTTTTCCAATACCAGGGATCGAACTGAGGACCTTGTACTTGCCCATCAGGCACTTATGCAGCTAAGCTATCTCCCCAGCTGGTGCCATTTTTCTTATTAATGACTTTTCTTATTCCAAGTACCTCAAAAAAGTAGAATCACATAATCATCCTTCGAAATCTGTCTTATTTCTCTTAGTATAATGTTTTCAAAGCGCATCCAGGATGTAGCATGTGTCCATTCCATTTTAAGACTAGATAATATTCCATTGCATGTGCATTCCAAATTTTGTTTATTCATTCATTCATTCATTCATTCACTGATAGCTTAGACTCACTCTGCCTTCTGGCTATTGTGAATAATGCTATTATGAACATAGATACTGAACAAATATTTGTTCAGGTCCTTGTTTATATATATATATATATTTTTTTTTTTTGTCTTTTTGAGACAGGGTCTCACTATGCAGTTCAGGCTGGCCTCGAGCTCACTTTTGTAGCCCAGGCTGGTCTCGAACTCACATCGATCCTCCTGCCTCAGCCTCCCGAGTGCTGGGATTACAGGCGTGCACCACCACGCCCAGCTATTTATAATTTTTTTGAGCATGCTACATACTTAGAAGTAGCATGGTTGGTTCAGGAAGTATTTCTAAATTTAATTTTTGGGGGGCCCGGCAGGATGGCTCAGTGGTCTAAAGCGCCTGCTTAGGAAAGCTTGGGCGGCTGCAGGGACCGCGGTTTGATCCCCAGCATCACATGCTGCGCCAGCCCTGCCTGCAGGGCAGGCTGAGCCGGCCATAAAAATAAACAAACAAACAAAAGTTCTGAAACAAGAAAAATAAAATAAAATAAAATAAAATAAAATAAATTTTAAAAATAAATTTTACTTTTTTTGAGGAACTGCCGTATTCCCTTCCCGGATGGTTGCACCATCTTATGTCCCCATCAGCAACGCACAAGAGCAGCAATTTCTCCATGGCCTCCCCCACTTTTGTTATCCCCCCCCCCTTGTAAAATATTAGCTGTCCTTTGATGAGCATAGGTGCCAACGCCACACTGTCTCTCTGGTAGGAGAAGCTGAAAGTGTAATTAAGGACCAGAAGGCATAACGCACATTGTGAATTAGGAAGAAAATGTCTGAATAGGAAGGAGAACGAGGGAAGGGGAGAGGGAAAAGGGAAAAAATGAGAAAAGAAAGATGAAATGGAAACAAGCTTCCATAAATAAGAAGAAGAGCTTGCAAGGGAGGGGAGGATGGGGAATGGGGAAAATAAGAATCAAGATGTATCATGCACAGGTATAAACGTCGTAGGATGCACGTGATCATTATGTATATCTAAACTGTACCAATACACTTAATGATAAGAGCTGTCATGCTGCAGCAGGAAAAGTGGTGGAATCTGTGCTTTAAAACAGTCCCCTACGTGATTCTTCTTCATACAAAATCTTTAGAACTCTTCTTTTTTTAAAGAATTTTTTATTTTAGTTATTTTGGTTTTTTTCTTGTTTCAGAATCTTTATTTGTTCATTCACTCATTTCCATGGCCGGCTCAGCCCGCCCCGAGGGCAGGGCTGGCGCAGCATATGGTGCGGGGGATCGAACCTCAGTCCCTGAAGCTGTCCAAGTTTTCCCAAGAAGGCACTTTAGACCACTGAGCCATCCTGCTGGGCCCAAAACCTTTAGAACTCTTAGCAGCCCCAGGAGGAGGAGTGGCGAGCCTTCTAAAGCTGAGAAGTTGAGCAGGAATGTGATCGGAAGCATCATCAGTAGTAGATCAAGAAAGTCTGACATACTGCAGCTCCAGAGGAATTATCTTAAACCACCAACTTAAATGCTCTTAACTATAAGCCAGTTGTCTCAAATCTATCAATTAAGAAGTAAGACAAGTACTTACTTGGTAGATTGGTAGGTGGAGTAAGATGAGCAGGAAATACTGTTTCTGATCTTTGTAGCCACTCTGAGCTGGGCCAAAGCAACGGGATGAAGTCTACAAACCAGAGTTCTCCACGGAAGTCTTGGTCAATACTTCACAACAAGGGGCACAGTCCACAGAGGAAAGAATAAAACACTTGCTTGGAATTTCTAGGGGAGTACAGCAGGGCCCCACAGGCGCACTAGGGGGAGAGCTGATACCAGTTATGACGGGGAGCACAAAGCAGGAAAGGAGGCAAGCGAACAAAGGAACGTGGCCTTACTTTCCCTCTGCCTGAAAACTTTCCTGATGCTAAAGTGTGTGCTGGCCCTGGGAAGTAATTGGCGAACTAGGACCCAGGCTTTCGCGTGGTGAAAGTGTGCCCCCTAGTGGTTTATCTCTACAACATCCAACTCGTCAGATTCCTAGGCTCCAGGGAAGAACGTACTGTGCCGGGTGGTGACTCGGCCTTAATTCATCACAATTAATTAGAACAGGGATTATTTTGAAAATATTCTTTTCAACTCTTCTTCCTAAGATAATGTGGATTCAGGGAAGTACTTTCTGAAACAGTGACATCAGCTGCATTTCTTATATGCTTACATTTTGTGTCATGAGACTCTGCGTAACACTGACAGGTAGATTTTATTATTGTTGTTGTTATCGTTCTCACTTCATGGAGAAGGGGCAGAAGCTCAAGGAGATATTCCAACTTCTCCACACTCTAGGCTGTCCTCCGGCCTCACAGCTCTTCTCAGCGTAGAAGCACACCACAACATCTGGGAAAAGAAGCAGTGAGAACATAGGCAGGAAAAATATGCATTAACTGAGCTCCCTGCGTGGCAAAACAGAAACAAAGACGAACACTAGAAAATAACTTAATCTATTTTTGTACTGTAAAGTACATGCTATAATATGCCCTTATGAAGAATTAAGCAGGAGATGCTTACTCTCTAGTTTGATGTAGCCCAGGGTAACTTCTCCCTCCACTGGGCGTCCCCAGAGGCCAGGCCACTTTTGTGTGGACAACACATCTTCTAGGCCCCAACAGTGAGGCTTTGCCTATGGTCACTGCCTGAGTAACAGAACTATTCTTCCTTTTCCTCCTTTGCAAAAGTGCTGGGTTGTTCTTTTTTTTTTTTTTTTTTTTTTTTTGACAGGGTCTCACTATGTAGTTCAGGCTGGCCTTGAGCTCACTTTTCTAGCCCAGGCTGGTTTCGAACTCGCAGCGATCCTCCTGCCTCAGCCTCCTGAGTGCTGGGATTACAGGCGTGCGCCACCACGCCTGGCTTATGCTGGGTTGTTCTTGATGGCAATCTTTTTTTTTTATTTTTATATTTTTTTATTTTATTTATTATTTTTATTCTTGTTTCAGAACCTTTGTTTATTCACTCATTTTTATGGCTGGCTCAGCCCGCCCTGAGGGCAGGGCTGGCGCAGCATGTGGTGCCAGGGATCGAACTGCAATTTTTGAAGCCGCCCAAGCTTCCCCAAACAGGCGCTTTAGACCACTCAGCCATCCCGCCAGGCCCCGATGGCAATCTTTAAATATGTTGCATATCATTTCCCAGATCCAAAATGCAACATTCCCTCCCCCGTAATACACAAACAATTTAACATTTTTAAATCAGAAGTTCAGCCAAGCATGGTGGCACATTCCTGTAATCCCAGCACTCAGGAGGCTGAGGCAGAAGGATCGTTGTAAATTCAAGACCAGCCTGGGCTACAAAGTGAACTCAGGGCAGCCTAAATTGCATAGTTCACAATGAGACTCTGTGTCAAAAGACCAAATTAATCAGTCAACCAACCAGTCAATCAATCAATCAATCAATCAATCAATCAATCAATCAATCCGAAGGTCTTCTACAGTCAGTGTCAAAAGAAACTTTCCTGCCATTATCTTTCTTTCTCTGGCCCTGTGAATCGTTACTATACCGATGGCTTCCCCTTCTTCTTCTTCTTCTTCTTCTTCTTCTTCTTCTTCTTCTTCTTCTTCTTCTTCTTCTTCTTCTTCTTCTTCTTCTTCTTCTTCTTCTTCTTCTTCTCCTTCTCCTTCTCCTTCTCCTTCTCCTTCTCCTTCTCCTTCTCCTTCTCCTTCTCCTTCTCCTCCTTCTCCTCCTCCTTCTTGCTTCTTCCTTCTTCTTTTTTTTGAAATAGAGTCTGAATTTGTAGTCCAGGCTGGCCTTGAACTCACTCTATGTAGCCCAGACTAGCTTTGAACTTGCTGCAGTCCTTTGGCCTCCCAAGTGCTTGGATTGCAGGCATGCACCACCAAGCCTAGCTGATGGCATCTTTGAACTGGAAAAAACCATTAGCCTCTCAAGGCAGGAAAAAGAGGAGGAAAGCATTGCTGGGGGTGGGAGACTGGGCCTTCTGACTGACTTGGATCTCATGACTCTGTAGGAGGTGAAATGGGTTCCTGGCTGTCCCTCCAAGTTCTATGCCCAAGAGAAGGCCCTCTATTGCATATAAAAAGAGCTTGGCATAAATGCATCACCGTGCATGGCTGTTGGGCAACAACCATTCCAGTCCTAGGTATGTGGTCAAGAGGACTGAAAACACCTGTGCACACAAAAGCATGCTCACATACGTTCATTATGGGGGTAACGCCCAGTGCTCCAGTGAATGCTTAGTGTCTGTGAAGTCCTGGGTTCAATCCCTACTACACCTACAAAATTATATGCTCAAGAAACATGATTCACAAGTAATCAGAAAGAGGAACAACCCACAAGGATGATGAATGGATAAGATGTCACATAGCCATGCAGGGGACTATTGCAGAGGAGCAGTTGGGCGACCCTCCCTGAAGGGGGAGCAGTTGCCTCCATTTGGGCTGAACCTGACCTATTTTCCTGGACTGATAGGTACAGAGCTGGCTAAGACTTTTCCTTATTCCTTCAATTGGCTTTAAGCAATGCATATAGGCCCCGCTGAGGTGCTGGGGACAGTCCTTGAAGACAGCAGGCAGGGTTTCCCCAGGTGAGACATGATGAAGAGCCAGTGCTCTATGCCGTCAGCTGGGATAGAGCCTAAGCCCTGGGATAGAGTCTGTGACTTCCGGGGCTTGAAAAATTACCCAAAACATCAGACACTGTCTCAGTCGTGTAGTGCAGTTTACTCTCTGCATATGGCAGACGGGAATGCAGGCCTCGCCCAGCCCGCAACCACTGGCTACTTCCCGCCAGTCTCGCTCTCGCTCATTCTCAAGCCACTCCTTTCTTCATCAATGACAAAAACCCAAGTTTAGCCCTGGGTGGGGGCCTTTGTTCCCGGTAGCTACCCACATGGCTGGACCTAGGACCCCCGGGATCCCCATGACTACAAACAGGCCTTAGTATCTTTATTCTCACCATAGGTTGCATTGGAAGTGGTAGACTGTAATTAACTCACTGGAATTCCAATAAATTTCCATGGGATTACACATATACATTTCCTGAGCTGAGATAAGCACTGGGAAAGGTGTTCTACAGACTATTAATTAGCCATAATTAGAAATAAAGTTCTGATACATGTCATAACAGACAAACTGTGCTTTGTGACATAGACAAACTATGCTTACTGAGTAGAGCAAGCAGAAGAGGTCGTGTACGTATGTTTCTACTTACACGAAGTGTTCACCACAGACAAATACACAGACCGGAAGTAGGTTCACGGTTATTAGGAGCTGCAATAAGGCTGAATGGACTATTGCAAAGGAGAGTAAGAGGTAATGATGATGGAGCTTGTTTTTGGAGTGACAAAAATATTCCTGAATTAGGCAGTAGCAATGGTTGAAGAATTCTAAAGAAGAATTAAAAAAAATTTAGAATACTAAAATCTAGAATTAGAATATTAAAAAAGTAATGGGATAGTTAAAAATCACCAAATGATGCATTTTCAAAGAGTTTCATAGGAACTGTCATGCTTTCAGCAACCTAAGACTGAAAAGCTATTTAAACAATTTTAAATAAGTCATAAGGCCTTAGCACTTCTCCCGATGTCTCTGGAAAGCTAGTCAGGAGACACCTGCTTGCCTAGAGGATGAACAAACTCCTACAAAGGCAGCTCCTCAGGCTCCCGAGCTTCCAGGAGGGAGAACTGTGGGTCCTGGCGAGATTCTACATTGCATTTCAGCACACTGGACAACCCTAGCACTCTCTTAAGGGAGCATATTTGAGCCCGTCCTAACAGCTGAAGAGCTGTTATGTGGACTCTTCAGGGACTGAGCTTCTAAATGGCTCCATTAGGCAAAAGCAGTACCAATGGATGACATGAAGGACAGCATAGCCTGGTCAAAAAGAAGAAAGACTAGAGTCGCCCAGACACAAAGCGAGCGCGACACTCACCCTGGGGCCAATAGTGTGACTATAATAGAAGGGAGGGAAAGAGGCTTGCTAGTTGCCTTGGGCACTGCTTCTCCCTCTGCTTTTTGTTGCTTTGCCACCATCAGAAGCTGCTGCCCTGTGCCATGTGCCACTCTGCCTTGGAGCCGGTCAAGTATGGACCAAAACCTTCACCAATTATGAGCTAAATAAGCGTTTCCTTCCTTACTATTGGATGTCAGGTATTTTGTCCCAGCAACAAGAGAAACATAACTAAGCCAAATTTTAATGCATCTACATTTCCCAAACTTGTTGTGCTGTGGAGGTCTAGCTACCCTCCTCGCAACTTCACATCGCACAGGTCGTTCAGGTGGGCCAGGGCCAGTGGCACACACCTGCAGTCCCAGCACCTGGGAGGCAGAGGCCGAGGCCAGTCCGGACTGCACAGCAAGACGCTGTCTCAAAGAAAACAGTATAAAACAAGTTTCAGAGCAAATTCTGCCTTTTAGACGTGTTTCCATCAGCTAATAAAGACAAAAACGTCGAGTTGGAAAAGCTAATCGCAATGGACCATTCCGGGGGTGCTAATTGTGCTTATATGCAAGGTTCACTGGTGGGGGGGGGGTGCTCTGCAACCCAAGGCAGGATTTGCCGAATTTTCAAGCTTTGCGCAGCCTGACACCTTTGCCACGATACCTGAACGCAGGACCGCTTCACACTCCAGGCTCATGCATGAGGCTCGGGAAAGTACAGGTTCTTCTCGACATCGTGGGTGGGTGACAATATAGTTTGGTCAACATGTCTGCCAATTTTAATGATAAGAACACATTTCTCTTTTTTTAAATTTATATCTCTTAGACCTTATTTATTTGTTTGTGCTATGGCTGGCTCAGCCCTCCCTGGGGTGGGGGTGCGCAGCATGTGGTGCCAGGGATCGAGGAGCGGTCGCAGCGCTGGCCTTAAGCTTTGTCCACAGGTGCTTTAGACCACTGAGCCATCTTTCTGGCCCAAGAACACATTTCTGATGAGTTAATAAATAAACCACATCAGGCCCGGCCGGATGGCTCAGTGGTCTGAAGCACCTGCTTAGGAATGATCCCTGGCACCACATGCTGCGCCAGCCCTGCCCTCAGGGCAGGCTGAGTGGGCCATAAAATTAAATAAATAAACAAAAGTTCTGAAACAAGAAAAGTAAATAATAAAATAAATTCTTAAAAAAATAAAAAAATTTTAAAAAATAAATAAGCCGCATCTTCTCTCCAAGGAAAGTTTATATAATACATTAATGATACTCATTACAAAACTCTGGGACTAAAGGGAAATGGTAGTAGCTGAAATCTTTGAAGCAGCAGTGAATGTGTGGTTAAATGCTGGGTGATCACTTGTGCACTACATAGGATTCTTGCTTCAGGTGTTGATGTCCTCTAAAATACTGTTTCAATGAATACGTATGGGCTGGGGAGAGAGCTCGGTGGTCTAAGTGCCTGCCTAGCAAGCACAAGGACCTAAATTTGAACCCCAGTACTACATGTTGTGCCAGCCCAGGAACCCAGGGCAAGCCACACTGGCCCTAAAACTAGGTGTGGTGGTGCACACCTGTAATTCCAGGGCTGGGAAGGCTGAGACAGGAAGATCACTACTAATGAGCTGTGTGATACCCCGTATCAAAGACAGAAAGAAAGACTATAATACTGTAAACTACAGACATCTGCTGGGCGAGGTGGCGCATGCCTGTAATCCCAGCACTCGGGAGGCTGAGGCAGGAGGATCGGTGTGAGTTCAAGACCAGCCTTGGCTACAAAAGTGAGCTCAAGGCTAGCCTCAACTGCATAGTGAGACCCTGTCTCCAAAAGACAAAAAAAAAAAAAACAAAAAAAACAGACATCTGAGAATTGAGTGCATTTCTCCAGTATTTCGGAAACAAGTTTGCTTTTAGTAGAAACTTAACATCGAGAGCCAGGGTACATTAACATCATGGGAAGCCTCCCGTGAGCCAGTCATTCTTACTAAATCCTTCATCCCATTAAGTGGGGTGTAGACTATGATTCACCTTATCCATGAGAAAAACTAAGGTTCAGATATGTCAAGTTACTCACCCAAAACTATGGAGCTGTAGGATATTGGGAAAAAGTGAAAGAAAAAAAGAAAAGACAACCTCTCTGTAAACGTGTTCTCTCTCTTTGGGTTTCGTTTGTATGGTTTTACGGAATTGGTACAGGGTCTCACTAGGCAGCTCAGACTCATAGTGATCCTCCCATGTCAGCCTCCCCAGTGCTTGGATTATAGGTGTGCATCGCCGCACCCCGACTGGGTCAACACCTCTGTATACCCAGGGGCAGGATCCCCTGGGTGCCAGGCATCAAACCCAGGTCCCAGCACTTGCGTAAGCAGAAGCTTAGTACACTAAGCTATCTCACCGGTCCTGTTGTCACAGTTTGGGTAAGGAGCAAAGAAAACGAGACCTAGGGTGACCCCCCAGGCCTAGGGTGACCCCCAGGCCTACTCCCCTGCCTGTGGAGAGCCTTCTCTTAGTATCCAGAATCTCTCCTCTGCTCCTGTCATGCTAGCACAAGTCATTTACCTCCATCTGAGTGTTAGCTTCCTATTCCGACTGCACAGAGGCGCACTCTCTTCTTGTGGTTGTCTGAGGACCTCTTGGCCTGCTGGCATTCCCCCACCACACGTGCAGTCCTAGGCCACCTCAGTCTAGAATTACACCAAGCCCAGGGCTAGGGTTACTGCACTTAGCGCTGAATGGCCCCCTCACTCCAGCCTTTTAGAGCCAAGAGGCAAATCATTCATCACTTGCCAGCTGGCTGGCGTATTTTGGGCGGGCTTTGTTTCTGCCAGGGCTGAATTAAGCAAAAGAGTGAGGAGCCAAGGGGAATGGAACAGGCCTCGCAGGGCTAGAGGGTGTGAGTGACAGGGGAATTTGGAGAGCCAGCATTCCCAGGGCATCAGAGCTGGGGACACGTGTGATCTTCTCCACAGATAGCATGGGACCAAGGGCCCTCAGGCACTGTCTCCAACTGGGATTCCTGAGGCCTACCGGGTGCAAGGCGTTGTCAGTGGGAACTTCAGCGTAGCCTCTGCTTTAAGGGAGCCTGGCGGGAGGGGTAAAGTAGTATCTCCCTTGTCAGCGGTGGCCCCATGAACCCGATCCTCCTCCTCTGCCTCTCTGCATATATTTATGGTCTCCATGAAAATCCATTCAATCGCCTTCTCATCTAATCCAAGAACCTGGGAGTCATTCTAGTCTCCCTCTTGCATCTGATCAACTGTTACATCCTATATCTATCCCTACTTCTGTTGTTCTCACTCAGCAGCTCACTTGGACCACTGCAAGAGCCTCCCTAGTATCCTTGAGCAAAGGTTAGAGCCTTAACCACCATCCCCCCTCACTGTGATCCCTGTAGCACTCACACTGAGCCATGCCGAAGTCCTCCCACAGATCCTCCTCACCCTCAGAACAATGCCTGGTCTCTTGACTCATTCTGTTACCCTTTCAACAGGTACGGGATGAACACTTTTTCCATACCAGGTGCTATACTCAGAGCAAGTACACAAGTGTGAATGCAACATACATAATCTTTGCCTTCAGGAAGTTCATGGCCCACCAAGGGCCATAAGCAGAACACACCAACGAGGAAGCGTAACACTGAATTGGGGCAAGAGCTGCCACTCAAAGGAACTGGGGTTAGGCAGAGAATAACAGGTGGTGCCTGCTTAAGGCCAGGAACTCGGGGGAGGTCTCTGAGGCCTGAGGAGAGGCGGAGGGGCATGAGCAGAGCACAGAGGAATGCATGCTCATGGAGCCGCACAGCAGTGACCCAGGCAGAGAGGCACAGAGGACCCGGAGCTGGGCCATTTACGCCGTGCTGGACACGTGGGTTTCATTCTAAGGCTATGGGGAAATCACTGAAAGTTTTTTGTTTTATGAGTCATATTTTATTAATTTTGTCACATATACTGTCTCAATAAACTGTTTTTAAATTGCAATTGATTTACAACTTATTACTGTCTTGAGATATTCTGTCCAGGAGATCTGTGTTTTGCAGTTGGAAAATATTTTTTTTCCAATGGAGGAACCATAAATATTTATCAAAGGTTCCTAACAAAAATTAGAATCTAAATACTTCTGGGGGACCGGTGGGATGGCTCAGTGGTCTAAAGCGCCTGCTTAGGAAAGCTTGGGTGGCTTCAGGGACTGCGGTTCAATCCCCGGCACCACATGCTGCGCCAGCCCTGCCCTCGGGCTGGGCTGAGCCAGCCATAAAAATGAGTGAATAAACAAACAAAGGTTCTGAAACAAGAAAAAATAAAATAAATAAATACTTCTGTACACAGTAATCACATCTTTAAAAAATTTATTACTTTTAATAAGAAATTACAATATGACAGTTTCAAAACACGTTAGTAATACATTCCTGGTAATTGATACAATGCATATCGTTGTCCTCATTGTAGTTATACAGAGCACAGGGTGTAGACATGATAAATTTTTTAACGGTGGGGCCTGGCGGGATGGCTCAGTGGCCTAAAGTGCCTGCTTGGGAAAGCTTAGGCGGCTTCAGGGACTGCGGTTCGATCCCCGGCACCACATGCTGCGCCAGCCCTGCCCTCAGGGTGGGCTGAGCCGGCCATGAAAATGAGCGAATAAACAAAGGTTCTGAAACAAGAAAAAAAAATAATAATAAATAAAATTTTAGCCGGGCGTGGTGGCTCACGCCTGTAATCCCAGCACTTGGGAGGCTGAGGCAGGAGGATTGGTGCGAGTTCGAGACCAGCCTGGGCTACAAAAGTGAGCGCAGGACCAGCCTCAACTGCATAGCGAGACCCTGTCTCAAAAAGACAAAAAAATTTAAAAAAAAATAAATAAATAAAATAAATAAATAAATAAATTTTTTTTTTTAAAAAAGAAGAACTTTAAAAAAAAATTTCTAACGGTTATTGGTACAAAAGATTTCTTCTCTTTGATCTAAGAGAGGTAGTTGTATACATAGTCAAATGTTCCATAATTGCAGTGGGTTACTGGCAAAACCAGCAATGCTGGAAGCTGTTAGTTTGAGCCTTTTACAGCTCAGCATACTAAACTACCTTTACGTTTTATGTGTCATGTTTAAACTTTTCTGCTGGGTGGTTAAGGGCAAGTTAAAGCAAGACCTGTATAACAAAACATGTAGTTTTTGTATCTCCCAAGGTCAGTCATATCCCCTCAGGATTTACTTTGGAACCATGTACAGTGCTTTGTAGAACTGTTGTCAGTGTCAGCCATCTGGATGAGTCATGGCCATTGCTTGACCAGTTTACTCTCTGTAAAAGCCTGAGAGAATGTTTTCTCTCTAGGTGACTCTCCTTAGGCACACTATACATCATTTATCCCTTTCCTCTGTGGTCCCATAATCTCCTTGAACAGCAAATTTGGGAAACCACTTAGTTATAGGATGTTACAGTACAGGTTCTCTTATGTCCTGAGTCCTCATTGACCTTGAAAGGCTAGGGCCAGAATATTGGCTATCCTTGTAGCCCTTCTTTTTCTCTAATTTTTGGTCTATAAACGTATATGCTTAGCCCTGCAGAAGAAAAGCTTAGTGATACTATTACTCTAAAACATAGATGCTTGAGCTTAATATCATTTGTTTTTCTGAATACCAAACATCTACTTAACTTGGAATTGGTATTCTCCATCAATCATTGATATTCTAATAAATCCCTATACAATATGATAAAAGCAGTTACACATTTGTACCCAGATATTTAGAAATATAAGCATGTACCAAATTTTAGCCTGTTCATCCTTTGGCATTTTTCCTATTCTCTTACTCTCATCTAATACCCTTTTTGTTTTCTTGTAAACCAACCATTTACCTGAGAAAGAGTATAACAGTAACTGAAATTACATTGGAAGTAGCACACACCTAAAAGGCCAGCATGACAGGCATTCCAAGCATAGCTTTAGTGTTACACATTGCTATCATCAGTGTCAAAAACCTTTTGAGGTTTTTTAGGACCGCTGTCTAATTCATCCTGTGTATATAAGTGCATAGTTTTATTCCTGCTATGTTTCCTCTCTTTTCTGCTTCCGGTCACTTTGCTGTTTAACCCTAAAGTCTTTGATTCCCATTCAGCTGTGTTATATCTCTCCATTTCTATTTCTTCTTTTGAGTTCTTATACTAGGGAGACTATATGATATTTACACATGTAGGTCTGGTTTATTTCACTTATGAGTATATGTTCAAGGTACATCCATTTATATATGAAGTCTTCTAGTTTATCATTCTTTATAGCTGAGTAATATTCCATTGTATAAAAATACCACATCTTTTCAACCATTCTTCACATAATGGGCATTTTGGTTGTTTCCAAGATTTGGCTATTACAAATTGGGCTGCTATAAACATAGGTGCACAAATATCATTATGGCATGATGTTTTCAGTCAGCTGGAAAATATTTTGATTGATGAAACATAAGCTCAATTGTTCAAGACGCACCACATTGTACGAGGGTCTCTGGAAATGATTCCTCTTGTGCAACCAAACCTTCGGGTTGCCGGGTGTGGTGGCGCACGCCTGTAATCCCAGCACTTGGGAGGCTGAGGCAGGAGGACTGGTGCGAGTTCGAGACCAGCCTGGGCTACAAAAGTGAGCTCAAGGCCAGCCTGAACTGCATAGCGAGACCCTGCCTCAAAAAGACCAAAAAAAAAAAAAAAACCTTCGGGTTGCCTGACCATATATCCTGTACTCTCTCTCACCTTCCCCCGAGTCCCTGGTGACCTCTGTAGCTACCATTCTGCTGTCTGCTTCTTTTCTCTCCTTGAGCACTGAACATAGGGCCTTCACAGTGGGCTATGGTACTAATCATTTGTTTTATTTTTGAAATGGGGGGGGGTCTCACTAAATTGCTAAGTAACACAGTTTGGGCTCCAATTTGTGGTCGTCCTTCTTCCGGCTCCCAGAGTCCATGGATCACAGCATGCACCTCAAGGTCCATCTTGCTCTGCTTCTACCAATTAGACTTTTTAAGGTTCCATGTGAGTGAGATCAGATGTACTTGTCCTTCCATCCAACATAAAATTTAAAGCCAGAGGCAAGTTTTATAGCCCAAACAAAGCCTATATATCATTACCTGCTTCTTACCACAGGAAAAATGTCATCTACGTGGGAAAACTTAGTGACACAGCAAGCGAACTCCAGGCCCCAGGTCCCTTGTCCCCTCCCCCGGCCTTTCCATTTACAGAACAAGTTGCGTTTCCTTCTCTCTGCTCTGTCCTATCCCCTCTCATGACCTGCCTCAAGGTCTCCTCCCTCTGGATGTCAGCCCTAACCTCCTATTGGGTCAAAAGCACTTTGTGCAACCGCAGGTCATCACTTCCCTTCTCTGAAGAAGGGGGCTGCTCCTGCTCCTGCCTGTCCTCTTGTCCCCTTGCCTGATGTTACTATAGCTCCCTGGAGGGCCCAGACTCCGGCTTCTGTATCTGCACTCCTCTTTTTTTTTTGTTTGCGGGACTGGGGTTCGAATTCCCGACCTTGCACTTGCCAGGCAGGCACTTGTACCACGGAGCTATCTCCCCAGCCCTGTATCTGTACTCCTACTGCCCAGCATACTGCCTGGGTATAGTGAATATTCCATAAAGATTTTTTTTTTTTTTTTTTGTAACCAAACAGAAAGGGACAGGTGTCATTTTTTAAAAAGTGCTCTGTGGATCCATGCCATAATAAATCCAAAGTCAGTCGACAAAGTGGCCTGCTAATTGCAGATCGCTGCCTCCCCGGAAGAGGAATCTTGTGGCTTATTACAGAAGATGCTCAGAGGATGTGGGAGACCTCGGAAGAGGCGGCAGCTGTTTGCGGTGAGCTGCTGTCTGGTGTGGCAGGGATAGGGTGGGGGTGGGGTGGGGGCCCTGAGCACTCGCGCCAGTGCTGAAAGGAAATCAAGGCCGCTCTGAGCGCCCCTGCTCCTCAGCGTCCATTAGAGTGGCCTATGGCGTGCGGATGTGGAGTTGACATGTAATCTATAGACTTTGGGGACGAATTGGATTTTCTCTGCCTGGTAAATGAGTACAGGTTAAATGGTTTGTCTTTTCCCTGGAGGTTACGAATTACACTTCAGTGACGTCAGGATGTCATTAAGCTGTCCGAGTTCTTTTAACTTCTATAGAAGAGAATAGTATACATCCTGTTATATATTTTAAATACTTATTAATTTGGCCCAGGGTCTTGCTATGCAGCTCAGACTCATAGTGATCCTCCTGTTTTCAGCCTCCCCAGCACTGGGATTGCAGGTGTGTGCCACCACACCTGGACTCGGGCCAGCTCCGTGCAGCATGTGGTGCCGGCATCAAACCTGGGTCCTTGCACTTGCCAGGCAGGCGCTTAGACCGCTGAGCTAACTTCTTGGCCCCGTGTTATGTAATTATTGCATTCAGCAATTAGATTCTCCTCAGGGCTTTGCATGAATTGACTGTGTGACTGGAGAAGTCAGGTAACTTCTTGGAAATAAAGCAGGAACACTGGGTTAGAGACTTCGTCTTCCGCCTGGCAGCACCAAGGCTTTCCTTGTTGCTAGAATTGTAAGGATTCCCCTGATGCTAAGCAGAAGAATTTCTCTTGGCCAACCTTTCCCCTTTCCTTGCTGTTGTACAAATTATGGCAGTGAGATTTTCTCTACTAAACATCAGTGACATGCAGAAAACATTACTTATGGTTTATATGAACAGGCATGTTTTTTAAGGGGCCGGGGAGATAGCTCAGCAGCATAAGTACCTGCCTGACAAGCACAAGGTCCCGAGTTCAATCCCTAGTTTAAAAAAAGTTATTTAATAAACTTCATTTTTAACTATATAAATTAAAATATACGAAGCTAGTCTGTAATTCCATCTATTGTAAGTCAGTTAGTGGGTAAAAGGAAATCTGAAGGAAGGGAGGAGGGGAAAGGAAACAGCAAGACGGGGTGACAAGCAGAGGTCGTAGGAGGAACGCATGGGGCACAAAGTAGGGAGGACGGTGTGGAGGGGAAAGGAGAGAAGAAGAGGAAGCAGAAGGAGATGAACCCCAGAAAAGACAAAAGAAAGCAGAACCCAAAATGCCTCCTGAGGGCCTGTTGCTGACCAGGCCGGGCGTCTTTCCTCAGTGTTACTATCCCCGCTTGGCCGTGGAGGGCAGAGCTCTAATTCACTGCTGTCACAGCCCAAGGCTGCTTCTGGAAGCCACTTCTTTTATGGACTTGACGACCAAACCCGTGGTGGGATTTATTATAGTCAGACGAGAGAGGAACAGCTTAGGTGTAGGGTCAGAGATATGGAGCAGTATTTGCTCCATGCCCCAGGAGACCGGGAAAATCCAGTTAGAGGACCGACCTTTTTCCTCTTCCAAAGAGAGCTCAAATTACCCACTTACTGTTACCTTTCTCCTAAAGCAGTGATTATATGAATAAATACAGTGAGTAAATTTAATTATTGCACGTTGCTTAGGGAGGACAAGTGTTGTGCTGTGTACCTAAAAGGTCCCCCAAAGTAGTGTATGTTTGAAAAGTGACTGGATCCTGGAAGTGGTGGGCTTAGCAGTGGACTCCTCCACCGGTGAGCTCAGCAGCTGAATACTCTGTGAGAAGCTATGGCCTGACTGGACCTGGGTCCTGGGGTCATGACGCGGAAGGCTTGTAGACTTGTCTCTAAGAAAAGCCTAATTGCTTCTGGGGCACAGGGCACATATTCCCATGGCAAAGGGAAAAGTGGGAGACAGGAAGCAATGGCACCAAAGCGAGACCAAAACCCGGCGGGGGAAATGCTAAATCTGGTAGATCGCAGGGCCAGCAGCTGGGAGAGGCGGTCAGCTGTGAGTTTCAAAGGGCTTTGACAGCCCATTTATCTGAAGGAATGCTGAAATACTGTGGAAAGTTCTGGGGACTTGGTCTGCACGTGGACCAGTTTCCCAAGTCTGCAGCAGAAGAAGAGGCTAACTGCCTTAACTCCCACCCATTCGCCTTTTCCTCTGGCTCAATCCTCATGATTCCCAATAGGATAGGCGAGGGGGCTGTCTATTCTGTTTTCAGATAAGGACACTTCTGCCTAAAGAAATTAAGGTCTACTCAAGGTCAGATGAAATAAGTAATTTCTAGCACTTACTACACCACCAGGTATAGAAAGATCCATGTGGCCTGCAGAGGATCAAGGAGGCCAAGAATAGACAGCAGCTATATAGACTTGGTCAGGTGCCCTTGCCAACAGCCTGGGCAGGAATCCAGGGCAGGTGCCAAGTGTCTCTCTTACCCTACTGTCAGGGTACTGTCTTACCCTTTCTTAAGGGACTAACAGGAGCCCTAGAAGGCTCCAGACAACCCAGGGCTTTCCTGAAGGAACAGCCCAAGGAAGCCTGGGTGACGCATCTTCAGGACCTGGATCTGTGCAGCCTGGGGTCACTGCCCACACCAGGGGTGCAGAGGTCCTCAGAAACTGCCTCAAAGAGTTGGGCATCCTCCTTGTGACCACTAGAGGGCAAAATCCAGGAACTGCATCAGGAAACGCGCAACAGATGGGATTTTTGATAGTTTGCAAGTTAGAGGGCAGTTGAGGGCTGGCAAACATCGCGGTGACCAGCCACTGAGGAGAAAACGGGCTCCAGCTAAAGGGATGTGTGCTAGTCAATGTGCCAAAGAGTTTCCTTTCCTCCTTTCTTTCTTTCTTTCTTTCTTTCTTTCTTTCTTTCTTTCTTTCTTTCTTTTGTTGTATTTTAAAGAAAACAATTTGTTACTCAGCAGCTATAATTCGTCACCTATGTTATTGAATACAGGGAAATTCTAAGAGTGCATTTGAATCCCAGAGAGAGCCCCTAAGGAAATTTTAAATGGCCACTTCCTGGTGGAGGCTGTGATCCTCCCAAAGGGTCACACATTATTACTCAAGTGTATCTTCCTGCAACCTTCGGTTTTTGTTGTTGTTTTGTTTTGTGACTGGGTTTTGCTCTGTAGCCCAAGCTAGTCTCAGACTCACAGTCATTTTTCTTGAGCCCTGTGAGCGCTGGAACTTGGATTACAGGAGTTCACCATCACATCTGACTTGGAGGGCATTTTTGCCTGTATTTCCAAGAATGCTATATATAATACTCATACAATGGGGCCGGGCGGGATGGCTCAGTGGTCTAAGGCGCCTGCTTGGGAAAGCTTGGGAAGCTTCAGGGACTATGGTTCAATCCCCCGGCACCACATGCTGCGCCAGCCCTGCCCTCAGGGCGGGCTGAGCGTGCCGTAAAAATGAGTGAATAAACAAAGGTTCTGAAACAAGAAAAAAAAAAAAAATACTCATACAAACTGGGGTATGAGGAATGCAGAACTTGGAGAGAAGATGCGGGTAAGAGAACTTTCCAGACAGTAAGATAGGCTGGGCATAGGTACATGAACAGAATTGAGGGAAGGGGGCTGGCCAAATAGCTCAGTGGATTAAAGCACTTGCAAGCAGGTGCATGGGCCAGGGGTTTGATCCCTGGGCCTACCATGCCTGCCCTGTCCCTGGGGCACATTGAGATGGCACTTGAGACTCGGAGTGGTGGTTCGAGCCTGTAATCCCCCTCTTCGGAGACTGTAGAGGCAGGTCACTAAAAGTCTGATCTAGTAGTGAGGCCTGAACACCCTGTAGACCCTTCCCTAAAAAATACAAAAGAAAAAAAAAAGAATTTGGGAAGGGGAAGAGAGGAGAGGCATGGAGTACACAGGAAGGAAAAACACTGGATTGGATGTCAGAAGAAACAGACCCTGACGAGGCAAAGCGACCTAAAGATAGATGTCCTTCCCTCTCTGGTCATTTTCGCAGCTTTAAAATTAGGTTGGGTCTGTCCTTGTTGCGGACACTCTCATTTGGAAGAACATGTGGCACGGAAAGACCTGGACCAACAAAGCAGGCGCCAGTGGGCAGCGGGGCGCCTCTCCTTCCACACATCAGTCTGAGGGCAGGAGGACACGAGGGATTAAAAAGAAGGGTGAAGAGGAAGGGGGAGGTAAGGAAGAGCAAGAACAAGAGGAAGAGGAAGAGGAGGAGGAGGAAGGGAAGAAGAGGGGAAAATCTGAGTCCCTGTCTTTTATTCATTCCTTCAAGTTTCTGTTGTTTGCTGAATCTGTGCCTGATTCCAACCAGATTTTAAAAAAAAAAAAAATCTGATAGTATTTAAAACAGCAGTTCTCAACCTGTGGGTTGTGGCCCCAGTGGGGGTCGAACGACCAAAACACAGGGGTCGCCTAAAGCCATTCCAAATTATAACTGTAGCAAAATTACAGTTTTGAAGTAGCCACCAAAATTATTTTTTGGTCTGGGTTCACCACAACATGAGGAACTGTATGGCGGGGTCACGGCATTAGAAAGGTTGAGAACCACCAATTTAAAACATCAGTGATATTTACACTAAGACGCCTCTTTTCTAGTGTACTTACATATTTCTAAGCATTTTTTCTTCAGACAGGGTCTCACTCTGCAGAGCAGGCTGGGCTGGACTCATGAGGTAGTCCAAGCTGGCCAGGCTATTCGCTCCTGCCTCCGCCTTCCGAGTGCTGGGATCACAGGTATGTGCCACCATACCAGGTCCCTGAGCATCTACTTTGAATTATTTTCTTCCTACGCATCCTATCAGACAAATGGAAAATAAAATACATGCCTTGCACTCAAGGATCTTATTTTTTAATTGAAGATGGAAACAATGAGATACAGAAGACGGCTTGGGCCAAGGTCTGTATTTCCTCGGTAAGGCTATTCCACCTGCGTGCAGAGAACATGTGACTTTGGAGAGCCATGCTAGCTGGAAAAATCTTTATGATTAGAAGAGATTTGACTTCAACTACGGAGGAGTCTGGAAAGATCTAAGAGGCTCTTCCAGGAATGAACATGAGATATAAAGGGTCAGGAGAAACTAAAGAAAACTGAGTCAATTATTAATAATTGAGAAATTTGCTTGACTAGGCAAGGTAATTAAGGGTCATCAGTGGTCTTCAGGGAATACTTGAACCTGTGCGAGTACGAACCATAGTATAGTTGAGAAAACATAAGTAGATATGTTTGAATAAGAGGCATTTGGGGGTGTTGATCTAGTGTATGTGTAGAATGGGGTTATTGGGGACATACTCAAGCCAAGGAGAAGGGGCCCTCAGGGAGCTTAGGCTTTAGAATCACATAGACCTTGACTTGAACTGGCACTGTCACTTCAAAGCTGGATTGTAAAGTGTTCATATTTTCATTTTCTTTTCTTGATCCATGACATGAGGACAGTGGTTCTTACTCTCCAGGGTGTTTCTAGAAATGGGTCAGAACATGCAACCTGGGCTTACTAGCTATTAGGGGCTCAGGCAAAGTTAGTGCTCCTATTCCTCCTGCTCTAAGTGAAGGCTGTGCCTTCAAACCACTTTTCTTTTTTAGAGTAGGAAAATTTATTGGGGAAAAGGAATAGTGAATAGGAATGCAACAATGGGGAATAGAAATGCTATTATTATTATTATAATTATTATTATTATTTGTTTGGTACAGGGTCTCACTATGCAGCTCAGACTAACAGTGATCCTCCTATTTCAGCCGCCACAGGGCTGGAATTACAGGTGCACACCCCCACACCCAGTCTCAATGGCTGGCTGAGCATGCCCAGGGACTGGGGGGGGGGCGCTGGTATAGCATGTGGTGCCAGAGACTGAACCCAGTCCCTGAATTTGCCTAAGCAGGTGTCTGGTCTGCTAAACTATCTAGTTGGCTCAGAATGGACAATAAGAATAGCTCCTTAGAGACAGAGGAGTCCCAAACATTTACCCTAAAACCACTTTTTTTTTGGGGGGGGGGTCTTTTCGAGACAGGGTCTCACTATGCAGTTCAGGCTGGCCTTGAGCTCACTTTTGTAGCCCAGGCTGGTCTCAAACTCACATCGATCCTCTTGCCTCAGCCTCCCAAGTGCTGGGATTATAGGCGTGCGCCACCATGCCCTGCCTAAAACCACTTCTTAACTGATTGACTCCATACAAAAGGAAAAATATATGTACATGCAGAATTTTTCCCTAGGCATTTGTAACTGTGGCAGTGGAGACTAAGGTTAAAACTATAGACTTATAGGACCTGTGTATAGAAGTGATAGCACCACCATACAGCGACAAACTTTAGGAGAGCAATAGTACAGATAATTCACAGAGACATGGTGGGTTTCACTCTAAAATAGAGAAGGAGGAATAGGGGCTGAGGATTTGGCTCAGCTGGAGAATGCTTGCCTAGCAAGCTGGAAGCCCTGGGTTTGGTCCTTGGCACCAAAAACAAAAGATAATAAAAAGTTTTTTAAAAACTGAGAAGGAAGAGTAACTACTATTTGTGAAAGAACATGATCAGGAAAATAAAAGATATCAGAATTATGATAAGACCTTACAGAAAAAATAAGTCATGCCAAACTTTGGAGAGAGGTAATTAAGGACAAGCTTTAACTTCCTACATTCATGGAGTGAAGAGGAATCTGGTTCTCCCGTAGTGGTTTCCGGAAAAATTGGGACAGCTTCTTGTGGAGGATGCTGTAGACAGAATGTCACATCAGAAAAGCTGGACTTGGGCGAGTCCTAGATGAACTCTATAGCTGCATCTGTGGGCAACTACCAAATTCAATTTAAGTCATCTGAAGGCTGAAAGGGACCTTAAAGGTTGTTTAATCTAACAATCCATTTGACTCTTGAAGCTCTTCTTGGAGAGGTTTACCAAGTGACCAGGGAGTATAAAACACTAAAGGAAGCTGGAACCTACCAGTAATCATTATAGAAAATTGTTTTCTAGTTATTTTTCATCTGGATTCAGAAGCAATCTGTGTACCTTCCCAACAGTTCAACACTGAGACTCTCAAGATAGTCCAGGGGAATGTTCGTGATTGACATGTTTCAATGAATGCAGAAATACGCATGGAATGTTGATGAAACACACACACATTTTGGGTTTTTTGACACAAGGTCTCACTATGTAGTTCAAGTTGATCTTGAACTCACTACATAGCCCAGGTTGACCTCGAACTCACAGTGATCCTCCTGCCTCAGCCTCCTGAGAGTTAGGATTATTGGTGTGAGCCATCATGTCCAGCGTGTGATGATTTTGAAACATACTCAGGTTTTTTCCTGTGTCACCAAGCAAAAAGGTCTGTACACAACTTTCTAAAAATCACAAGTGTCACACAAAGTGAATTCCTTTGGTATTATAGCATGACAGATACTTCCTTTGCTTGGCTCTGCCATTTGTAAAACAGCTTGGCATCCTGCAAAGCAAAGCCTGTCCTGGGAGGTAGCAGAACCTCTGACGATGTGTCAGCTTCTCTGTCTGCCTCTCTGTCTCTGTCTCTGTCTCTGTCTCTGTCTCTGTCTCTGTCTCTGTCTCTGTCTCCATCTAAGTGGTCAGTGATTAGCCTAGGTCCACCTATAGAAGGTTTAGCAGAGAACATCCAACTTCATTTAGAATGTTGAGATCTGTCCTAGTTAGGACTCTAACTACCCAGAGGCACAGAGTAGAAAACGTCATGAATGTTCTCATTGTCATTGGGTGAAAAACACTATCAAAGTGATTATGAATCTTGGGAGGAACGACAACCTCTCTGATCCTGTTTCTTCATATATAAACAAGGAACGCTTAATAGGCATGTAATTAGCATGGCTATACTTAGGATAAGAGAGAATGTCCACAAAATAACAGAGAGAGAGAGACAGACAGACACAGAGACAGAGAGACAGAGACAGAGAAGCTGACACATAGTCAGAAGTTTTGCCATCTCCCAGGACTGGCTTTTCTTTGCTGTAAGCCAAGCTGTTTTATAAATGGCAGAGCCAAGGTCTAAACTAAAACTCAGCCAGGGGCCGGGGAGAAGGCTTAGCAGTCTAAAGCACCTGCTTAGGGGCCCAGCAGGATGGCTCAGTGGTCTAAAGCACCTGCTTAGGAAAGTTTGGGCAGCTGCAGGGACAGTGGTTTGATCCCCAGCACCACATGCTGTGCCAGCCCTGCCCTCAGGGTGGGCTGAGCCGGCCATAAAAATAAATAAATAAACAAACAAACAAACAAAAGTTCTGAAACAAGAAAAAAATAAAAATAAAATGCTTATTTAAAAAAAAAGAAAGAAAGAAAGAAAGAAAAGCACCTGATTAGGCAAGCTTAGGCAACCAGGGATCACAGTTCGATCCCTGGCACCACATGCTGCACCAGCCCCACCCCCAGGGCAGGCTGAGCCGGCATGAAAAAAAAAAAAAAAAAAAAAAACTCAGCCAGCACAAAATGTGCCCTGGTTGCAGCCTGCCAGGCAATCCTACCATCTCTCCGGGTGAAATATTCCAGTAAGTAACAGCAAAGGGTGTGAGAACTCTCAGCTTAGCGAGGCGAGGCATTTGTAAGGTGATGCGAAGAGCTGCGAGGGATGGAGGGCCGCCTCCCTAAGCCTGGTGTGCGCATGAGTGAGCCTGCTCTTTGTTTCTAGAGAAGGTCGGTGGGGCTAAAGAGAGGGCTGCAGAAATGGGGTGATGCAAAAGGTAAGCCTTGCAGTAGAATGACCCGGTTCAGCCCCCAAGAAGAGCCCTGAGCACCACCAGCACCATCATCACGGCCATTCCCTGTGGCAAAATGGCCATTTCAGAAGCTTACGTAAAGGTGAACGAAAGCTTCTTAACTGTGTACACCGAAGTGGCTAGACAGAAGAGAAATGACATGAAAACCCCAAGTACTGGGAACCGTGTGGCACTACTTGCTGGCAGGAGCGTAAGGTGGAGAAACCAGCTGTAGACACCGCTTGGTAGGCAACTACTGCGGGGACAACAATGTGCGTTGTGTTAATTATTGTGGCTGTCTTACTAACATGTTTTGAAACTGTCTCATTGTTATTTCTTATAAAAAGTAATAAAATTTTAAAAAATAAAGCCATCTTTAAATTACTTTTAAAAAGAAAAGAAACTGCTTGGTAGAATTTATTGAAGCTAACCTGGGCTGAGAAGACATCTCGGCAAGCACAAGGACCTGAGTTCGATCCCTGGTACCCTCAGGCACGCTATGCTGGCCACAGAGACCTGGTGTGGTGGTGCACACTTGTAATCCCAGGGCGGGGGAGGCTGAGACATGAGGATCACTACAATTCTGAGTTGTGTAGAGAGACCCTGTATCCAATAAATAAACTTAAAAATTAAAATTAAAGCTAACCGGCACAGTGGTATATGCCTGTAAGCCCAGCACTGAAGAGTGGCTAAGGTAGGAGAGTCACAGGCTCAAGTCTCTTCTGGGTGAATCAACAAGGCATTTTTTATGATTTTTTTTTTTTTTTCTCATAGCCAGGGATTGAACTCAGGCCACTGGGCTTGCCAGACAAGTGCTTATCCTACTGAGCTATCTCCCCAGCCTCTAGCAAGGTGATTTTTAAATGGCTAGGAATGTAATCTGTGGTAGAGCGGGCTTGGGCCAATTCCCAGTACAAAAACAAAAACAAAACAAAACAAAAAAAAAGAAAGAAAAAATAAATCTCGCTAAAACTCATGTCTGTAGTGAACACACTGCTGTACTCCTATGTACAAAATATCTAGACTAGATATGTGTTTTACAATCACCAAAAGATGGACTAGAATTATGCTACCTCCCCACCTACTTTTGGCTATAAACTTGTAGCTATAAGTTTATTTCTATTTTTTTAAATTTATGTGCTTGGTACTAGGTCTCACTATGCAGCTCAGACTCATAGTGACCTTCCTGTTTTCAGTCTCCCCAGCTCTGGGATCATAGGCCTGTGCCACCATACCCACTTGGTCGGAAGTTTGCCACTCAGACTACCTTGAGGGCATGTGGGACCAGGATCAAACCCTAGTTCCTGCGCTTGCCTAAGTAGGGGCTTAGTCTGCTGAGCTATCTAGCCAGCTGATAACTACGAGTTTAGACAGTTGAGATTTCAATATCTGAAACATATCTATCATTCTTTCAATGGTCAAAAGTCATACACAAGTAGGGGTCATCGTATCAGGCAGCACCGATATAGACCATTTGCCTCACCACAGAAAGTTCTACTGGATTCTGTTGAAGGATGTTCCTAGAAGCACTCTTCATAACAGCCCTCAGGAACTACCCAGATTCTGTCAGCAGCAGAATGGACAAATCAGTTGTCTACTGGGATACTCCAGTTAAAATGGACTGTCTACAACCACATGCAGCAATATAAAGAAATCCCACAAATGAAAGAAACCAAAGACATAAAAATGCATGTTGTATGAGTCCATGTACCCAGTGCTCCCAACACTGATAAAAATTAATGTACACTGTTGGAAGCTAGGATAGCAGTTACCCTTCAAGGCTGTAGCAGTGACCAGAGGGGAGCAATGGGGCAGGGCAGGGTGGGGCAGATGGAGGGTGGGGTGAGGGCTGGGTGCTGGTGGAGGTTTTTAGCAGAGTTCTTCACGTGGACGTTGAAGAAGACTGAGGGAGCTGCCCAATTTGGCTTTTCTGTATATATCTCATGAGTACTCTACTCCTTCAGAAAACGTTGCTGTTCTTAATCCATCACCTACAGCCCAGGTAGGTTAAGCCCCCCACCCCAGCCTGTGGACGCCCCACAACGCACCCACCAAAGCGCACCCACCTTAGCAAGCCCTGGACGTTCCTCCTCTCCGCAGCGCTGGATCCGGCTCCACTCCCAGGTTTGACGCTCAGGACTGGGGGCTCTTCTCGCTGGAAGCTCGCCCAGATGGCTGGTCAGGCTTCTCAGTTCTCCCTGGGAGGCAGCTTGCCGCCTGCCACCTACCACCTGCCACCTTCGTTGCCCTGACGGTTCCGAGGGTCCTTTCCCAGGGCGTGTAGCTGGATTCTGTTCTGTCACCGACCTGTCCAGTCACAGACGGTCGCGAGTCTCCTAGGGCTCTGGCCCCTGAGTCCAGAACTGGAGGCAGGAAGTCCTCTCTGGGGCCCTGAGCCAGAAACCCAAGCCGAGGCTAGGATCCTCGATCCTCTCCGCCTCCGCGGGCGCCTTTCCTCTGGGAAGAGGGTGCCCATCTGCCCCAAACCGCAGCCCGGTCACCCGCGGGTGCCCACTGAGTTTCCCTTCCAGAGCCCTTGCCTCCTGAAAGCGATGGACTAGAGGAGATCGGTGACCCCGCCTCGAACCTTTTTCCTTGGGTCTTCTTCCCTGAGGGAGAGGAAAGGTCACAGCCTCTTCTGAAGGTTCTCTGCCCTGCAGGCCCCACCCGGTGTAGCCTATCCGGGCTTACTAGCAGTCGCACTGTCCGGAGAAACTGGCACACACGTGGTAGGCGGTACCGGAGCTCAGAATCCTCAGGATTGATCCGCCTCGCTGCCACAGATCTAGTCTTAAGTAAGGTGCACATATCCTAAAGCCATCCTGGTTGATGCAGTGTTTCATGAGTAGGAGACCTGCACTAAGCTACTTTTATTTTTTTTTAATTTTCTTTATTTTTTTCTTGTTTCAGAACCTTTATTTGTTTGTTCACTCATGTTTATGGCCGGCTCAGCCCCCCGCCCCCTACGGCAGGGCTGGCGCAGCATGTGGTGCCGGGGATCGAACCGCCGCAGGCGCTTTAGACCACTGAGCCATCCCGCCAGGCCCTAAGCTACTTTTATATGGAACATCTTGTTTATTTTTCAAAGCCAAAGTGATTGGTATATGGGTGATATATATATATATATATATATATATATATATATATATATATATATATGAGACATATATATTATATAATATAGCCTTGTATATGCAAACTCTACTATAGCCTTGTATATGTAAACTTTTGCATTTTATTGTAGGTTAAAAAATGACTAAGAGGGCCAGTGAGATGGTTCAGCTGTCTAAAGCGCCTGCTTAGGCAAGCTTAGGCAACCACAGGGACTGAGGTTCAATCCCTGGTACCACATGCTGCACCAGCCCCATCCCCAGGACAGGCTGAGCCGGCCATAAAAAAAAAGAAAAAAAAATGACTAAGAGAGTGAAGCACTACATATGTATATGCATTTTATAGAGGAAAGTGAGTCCAGCATTCTTCCAGGTCAGTTCTGCTTGTGGTGGTGGCTCTGAGATGAGAAAAGAGGCACTCTACATCAAAAGTTATCTTCCTAAAATAGATCAGACTTTGGGGCAGGAGGCTGCTGGTCCTTTAGAATCTATTCTACCTGCAGAGTTGTCTGCTCACCTCTGAGCCGGTGTGGCACAAGTCGCTGAGGAGAGGGGATAGTTATTCAGCCATTCTGGAACTTGAAGAGGGTTTGAGCCAGAAGTGACCTTGGCAATCACGGACTCCACCATTCTCTGCCTTAGAACCCAGAAAGCAGAGGCCAGAAAGACAATCTCCAGGACCTGTTCAAAACCTCCCAGGTTGCTAGCACAGCAGCCTACATTGCACGATTCTGCCTGGATCCCAGGACAATTTTGTGAAGGAACAGTTCAGGCCAGGAGGGGGGTATTTTCCTCTAGGGAGGGAATCCAAAGACCTGTGTTGGTCAAAGGTTTCATCTCCTGATGTTTCTCTTGCTGAGGCCTCAGGAATGGTCAGTACGGAAATTCTTCAATAAAGTAATGGGAGCTATTTATATTTATACCCAGAATCTACAAGGTTCTGAAGCAGGACAGAGTGGGGAGAGGACTGCTCCAGGCTAGTTTGAAGTATGCTAAGACACGCAAACCACTTGGCAGCCAGAATCCGAGCCAGCTGTGTTTTCTCTATGAGGGTCACACACCTTTTTAGAACAGGAGAGGATGCAGAATGCAGGAAGAGTAACACAGGTCAGGAGGGAGCCATGCAGGGAAGGTGACGATTAGTTTCAGGGAGCATGAGAGAGGCCACGTTCTAGTAGGAAGGGGAGCTGGGCTATAGGAAAGGCAGTTGCTTATGCAGGAAACTCCCCAGGCACGCAGGGGGCTGCTCTCAGAGACTTCTGCTCCTGCAGCCTGCACACTGAAATCCTGCCTTGAGACCCAGCCAGCTGGGTCTTGTTTGCCAACTATTCTTAGCATCCAGTGAGTGAAGGGAAGCCCAATTTCCTGGGGGACCCTGCTGCTTACCTCATCTCCAAGATCTGCCCAGACCCTACACTTTGTATCCTGGTGTCAAGGTCTTTACCAAGTCCTCGCTCAACCTCGGAGATTCTGATCTGTAGGATGAAGTGCCACATCTCTTAGTGGGAGAAACTATGACCTCAGATGGCATCTTGGGAATACAGAAGGCAGGACCTAGCTCTGGGGTTGCACAGGGCTGTCTGATGTCCTACCTAGGTCCAGGTGAGCTGTGCTCAGCTCTCCCTCACAGCCAGTGCCTGAGGCACAGGTTGACAGAGCTGGCTATCTGCTGGGCTCTGGGGCACCAGGAGAGAGGCAGACGAAGGAGCTTAGAGGCCATCTCAATACTGTCCTACTCCATCAAACTCCTACCCTGGACAGTGATATCGGACCCAGAAGGACGGCATGCCAGCGTATAATATATGCTCACTATATATACTTATGAGTGAATGAATGAATCTTATGCAGAGGTAAGCAGTGAAGAGCCAGTTTAAAAAAAAAAAAGTGAGAATTTCACTCCTAGCTCTAGAGCAGTGCAGCCCAAGGGACGATGACCCCAGGGGAGGGGACTTGGTAAGAAGGAAATTGGGTGGCGATGGGAGTCATCCGAGCTTCAGGGCTGCAGGAGGAAACTGGCAGAGAGGAGCCGAAGGACAGCAGTCGGAGGCACTAACTGGCCGAGAAGGACCGGGAGGAGAGATCTTACTCCCCCGCCTCCCCCCGCAAGCTTCGCTTTTCCGATCTCCCTCTTGGCTCTTTGGGGCTAGTTCAAGTCGCGTCCTGGGCGGCCAAAGGGTTTCCCAGGGCTCCCTTTCCTGCTTCCCTACCTTCCTCCTCCTCTTCCCTCCTTTTTTCCTGTTCCTCAGTCTTTCCAGCTCCCTATCCAGGCGGCCCAGTAGCAGCCTAGCAGCCCCCACCCCCTTCTTTAGGAGCGAAATTGCTAAACTTGTAGCAATAATGACCCTGCATTCAGGCCGGCGACTCCCGCTGAAAGTCTCCGCGCCCCGGCCCGCCCGGCCTAATCAGCGCGCCCCTCCCTGCTGCCCGCCCAGCCCCCGTTCCTCCTGCCGCCCCTTCCCCCAGCGCACAAAAAATGGGGAACAAAACCCCCGCGCATTTCTCCGTCCCTCTGTTGAGCAGACTGCTGCACAAAGCCCCCGCTCTGAGAAGCAATGGGGAGCTCGGCGGGGACGTCAATCCGACGCGCTAGGGTTTTTGTTCGCGCAGGGGACCTCGCCTTCCTACCACACCTTTTGTTCGGGACTCCAATAAAAAGCCATTCTTTCCGCACCTTCCCGGCCCAGAGCGGCCTTTCAGCGAGGCCCGGCCCCACAATGGTGCGGCGCTCTGAGGCCTCCCCATTCACCCGCCTTGGCACACTCACAATCGGCCGTGTGGCAGCGCAGGCCTCGCACAGGCATTCTCCGCAAGTGACAAGGAACTGCATAAAGCCTTGGCCGCCGGGGGAGAAGGGAGGGCGGCCGAGGGGGAGAGCTCGTCCCGCGGCGGGGCGCACCGCAGCGCCCCCGGGCGCGCTGGAAGCCCCGGCGGCAGCGGAGGAGGAAGAAGCCCTCTTGGTACCGCTAAGGCTGAGCGTGGAGACTTGAGTTCCTTCGGGCCCCCAATTCCCTAGAGACCCTCGAGGTGGGGCAGTGTAGGCCTTGACCTGGAAAGGTTGGGATAGCTAATGTAAACGTCTGAGTAAAATCTGAGGGCATTACAAAGCCCGGGACCTCTAAAGGCCCGAAATCTGCGGCCTGTCCTCCCAACAACAGTAAAGAGAAATTAATGAACAAAGCCAAGAAAGAACAGACTTGCAGCCGGGGCCTGGCTCAAGGAAAACCAGGCCTGTGCTCTCCCAGGGAAGACTGTTTCCCCTTATGCACCTTTTCTTTCCTTTCCCGCTCCGTTTAAGGGAACCTTCCCTGTTCTCTGGAGCTACACAGTCTACCCAGCCAGGAGTTTGGAAATATTGCACCTTGTTTATTGACTCCTGTAGTGTATGGCAGCGGGTGTGTACACGGCGTGTGGGTGTAGTTACATATAGATAGATAATATGTGCTCAGTACAGAATACGAAACAGAAAGGAAACCTGGCAACACCTCCAGCGGGCCACCAGGTCTTGGGTTCGCTCAGTGGAGCCTTTCCCGCACCCCCACCGAATTTCGGTGGGCTGCTCTTCCTTGCGGAGTCTTTCCTTGACCAGCAGCGATCCGAGATGAAGTCTTTCCTGCGAGGGGAGGCGGGTGGAAAATGAAATCAACTGCGATGTGGCGCTCCGGCCCCGCAAAGGGGTCAGAGGATCCGCGGAGAGAGCCTGGGATTTCTAACCACGATCCCTATTCTCCTCTTCGTGTCTTTATTTCTTCTTTCTTTATCTTTTCCCCTTTTCATTTTTTGGTCCGGGTTCCCCACCAACGCTTTGCGAAGGCCACGGGAAAGTCAAGGGCAAGAAGCCTTCTCACCTCGGAAAACAAGCGGCCTCCCGAGTTTCAGCCTCCTGCTTTCCCCTGCGGCCGCCCAGGCTGGGGCCACCATTCTCCCAGGCGCCCGGCCAGCGTTTCCGACTCGATAGTCAATCTTGGCAGCCGGACCTGGGCATGCCCTGCGCCTCTAAGCCCCCTTCCCGGCCTTGAGTGATATGCGATCCGAAGCTCTGGGGAGCAAGACATGTATATATATATATATATATATGTATTTTTTTTTTTTTTAACGAGGAGACCAGACCCTTAGCTCCGGCCTTTCTCGAGCTGCACCCCCGCGGCGCCAAGCTGTCCCTACCAGGCCCGGATGCCCTGCAAGGTGCCCTGCGCACACGCCGCCCCGGCGGCTGCTCCCTGATGTAAGGGCTGCGCGCTGCCGCCGCCTCCGAAGCTTCCCAGGTTGCTCACGTTCACAAAGGAGCCGGCTCCCGACGCGCTGCAGGCGGGCTGCATGGCGGAGGGCGTCGCGGAGGACCCCCCGCCGCCGCCCGGGGGGTACGCGCAGCCGTAGCTTCCGCTGTAGGCCGCGGCGGCGGCGGCGGCGGCGGCAGCGGCGGCGGCGGCGGCAGAGTTCCCGTAGCCGTAGGCCGGGAAGCTGTTGTAGGAGTAGGCGCCGGCGCCCACGCCGTAGGGCGCGCCGTAGGCCTGCGCGCCCGGCGCCACGCACGGCTTGCCGTCCCGCACCAGCACCGGGACCGCCACTCGGCGCGGCGGCGGCGGCGGCGGGGCGTGCGCGCCCAGCTCGAGCGATTTGTCCTGCCGCTGTCTCTTGCACTTGTACCGGCGGTTCTGGAACCAGATTTTCACTTGCGTGGACGTGAGTTTCAGGCTGCTGGCGAGGTGCTCGCGCTCGGGCGCCGACAGGTACCGCTGCTGCTTGAACCTGCGCTCCAGCTCGAAGACCTGGGCTTGCGAGAAGAGGACCCGGGGCTTCCGGCGGCTGCGCGGCTTGGGTCTCTCGCCGTCTTCCGCCGCCTTCCCATCGCCAGCTGTCTCCAGAGGCTTCTTCAGCGGGCAGCTTTCTGCGGAGGAAGCAAAACAGCGGCCGTTAGCTCATCCCGGCGTCGCCCCTTTTTATGGTGGCAGTGCGGAATATGCGGTAGCAAATGGCCGGACTTTTTGGAAAGATTGTGGCTCCTGATGCCGCTGGCCCCTGCCCCAGCCTGGGTCCCTAAGTGACGCCCTCAGTGGGCAGAGACACGCTTTGCGGAGAGTAGTGGGTGTACGTTTATGAAAATCTGAACATCCTCCTCTCGAGAAGAGATTCCCCTGTATCAAATGTGCTAATGACTATTTTTAGGATGAAAGTTTGCAACTGCATAACTACAGTATTTGCAAGCTCATTTGCTTTCCGTTCCACTGTGAGTAGCTGAGGTGTGAGATGTGTTGAGAGGGCCACCAGTGTCCATGGGCTCCACAAATGTCTTTCTATTCGGAAACGCCTGGGTGTATCGCTGTGCAATGCCCAAGAAATAATATATCTTGCTTATAGAAGACTACATGCAAATGTGTGCGTGGCAATGTCTGTAAGTTCCAAGTGTACGGTGCATTTCCTTCCCCCTACCTTAGAGAATGTTTGACTAGTTTTTAACAATTTCCTGTAGATTTTAGGCCAGAAGAGGTAGGTGTGAGAACATAAGATGCCTTGGCCCCTGGCATATCAAGCCTCCGCTTGGGGGATGGAATTCTTTGATTAATCCCCTCGGAAACATTTCCTTGGAGCTTTAGTAAGTTATCCGATCACACTTCCTAATTCGCCTCCCCATCCACTGTGGGCCGAGATAGCTCACCAAGCTGGGCAGGTTCCCGACTAGGCCTGCAGCATGAGACACAAAGCCAAACGTTTATGAATTTTCAAAAAAAGGCCAGGGCTTCAGGCTTATGAGAGATGTGATCACACGAAAGAGAGTGTTTTCACGCACTCTGCGACCATCTCCTCTGCCCAGTGCCCCCTGGCTATTAGGACGGTGAGCTTCAAGCAGAGAAGGAAACCCACACCGCAGCACCCATCTCTACAAAAGTCCCTACATCCTAAGGATGCGGACGCTGGAGATGCATCCTGCTTTAGCTGCCTTTTTGGAGAGGAGGGTTGGCTACCTTGACCTCAGAGAAGCTGCTTCACGTTGAAGGAGAAGTGAAAATACAGTTGAGCTCCTGCTCCTTTGGGGGGAACAGCCCCTTTTTTGTGGCGAAGGGAAGCAAGGAGCTGTTAGGACCCCAAAGTTGAGCTCATGACATTTAATCAGCATCAAGGCAGCGACTTTCCTTTTTCAGAGGCTGCAACTTGTCCCTGCTCTGGGAAAAGTAGTTGTCAGAATCGCCCTGTCTTTTTTCCCCCTCTGCCCCAGCTCCACAGGGCAGAGGCAGGACCCCAGACAAAGGTTAAAGGGGAGGGTAGCCCATTCTGGCCAAGTTTGTGGAGGGTGTTTATGGGCGCCGCCCCACGATCCAGGTGTACGGTGCGTTTCCTTCCCCCCTTTACTCACTTTGGCTCGGGTCCCTCACGATCTCCTCTTCATGCTCTTTGGGCCCGCTGCACGAGTCTCGTAGGACCGTGTGGACATAGCTTTGGGGACAGAGGCCTGAATCTCCGTGGCCATCGGCTGTGGCTAGTGAGTTCAAATAGGACAGTTTCTCGCCCTCTTCTTCCTCGTCCTCCTCCCCTCCGTCAGAAAACTGTGTCCCCTCGGCTGCGGCTAGCATACAAGGCGCCGAATGGAAATGGTGCTCCAAGTCCGCCTGCAAGTGAGCGCTGTGGAAGTGCTGCTGCTGCTCCAGATTCAGAATGTCTTTGACTGAGAAAGGGGTGGAGGTGACCGGGCTTGGTAACATCATCGGGGCCACTTAATTGTCCAGTCCAAATACTCAATAAATCCCGGCGGGGGCGGGGAGGTAGCGCGGCTGCTCCAGCTTTCCTCCTGGACTCTGCCGCTGCTGCGGAGTCGGGCTTTTGACAGACGCGGTCTTGCTCCAGTCTAAATCGCCTCCATTGGCCAGGACCTGGGGGTCTGGGTTTTGTTACAGCCACTGCAGGGACTGCGGCCCGGGCCGCAAAGCCTCTGTCCCGGGCCCTTGCGTCACGGCGGGGGCGGGACCGCGCCATGGCCTCATTCTTCATTGGCTCTGACTCTTGTGGGCCACGCCCCTGCGTCCAACGGGTAGGACGTTGCGCAGCTACCAGAAATAGACTAGCGTTTGGTTCGTGGAGTCGCTGCTGTACAGGCTGCGCTGACCCGGTGTGCGAACTACCAATATTCCGTTCTACTTAGCTGCATCTGCCCGACCTGGGCCAGTTTATAGAGGTTCACTGTCCACGCACCAAAGTCCGGGAACGATGCCGCAAGAGCGTGCGTTTTCTAGCTGCTGCGGGGACAGGAAAACGCCCTTGTCGGTCAATACCTGGCGCTGTATCCACAAGGAGACCGCGTGTATTATCTGTGGAGAAGCAACGTATCCCTTTCCGCCTTGTTGCCTTTGCTCAAGCTGTTCACTCCTCCTGGAATGTCTTTCCCGTCCTTGTCTGGTCTCCAAGCATAGCAAGCTGTTCTCCAGGGCTCTCTTCCAACACCACCTCTTCCAAGGAGAAGTCCTCTTTCCCGCTTGTGACTTGCAGCTAATCCTATGGAAGGACAATTCTATCATGTATCACGTCCCGCTTAGTTCGATAGCTGCGTGTGACTTCCTGATTGCCCTGTTAGACTGTGAGCCCTCTGAGGCCAGGGTCCAGGTTGCATTTGCCTTTGCAGAGGCTGCACAGAGCAGGTATGTGAAAGACAGGATGATGGAGTTCTTATTGTGCTTTGCTGTTCTACTGCTCTTGCTTGGAATCCTGGCCTAAGCCTCGGGAATTTCTATGGAAAGAAGACAGCAATACTCTCTTTGGGGTTATTGCATTGGCTTAATAAACCAAAACATGCCAGGAGCTCAGTGCATGGTGCAATGCATATTAAATGCTCCTTACCTGGCAGCTAAGGACGTTCAGTATCAGTGGTCGATGCAGTTTTTGACTACACTGGTGACACGGCTGGAGTGCTGTGTACACTGTATTTTTGAGAGCAGGATCTCTTCTCAAAAGAGAGGTGACCAGTCTTAGCTGTCATCTTTTCTGCCTGTTGAAAAGTGGAACTTGAGTCTGGGCCTTGAATCTTTGGCCTGCCTTTCTAACTTCTCTACTCACACACTTTCTGTTTTTATGACACCCTGGTTGCCTTCTCAGGTAATCCATGGAATTCCCAAAGATTCTGGAAACTCTGCCCATTGCAAACCATCTTTTCCTGCACTGTAGGTAGGAATTCACTTGCTGCCAAGACAGCCCATTAAGTCTCAGCAGGGCCTGCTCTGAGACCTTGGGTCGCTCTGGCCTTAAAAAATATAGGGAAGACTCCAATCGCACCATGGTATCCCTCATCTGGTTGCCTCAAAATTCTTATTCTTTTGCTCTCAGAATGACAAAGTTGTAAGAAACCAGTATCAGCTGGAAGAGGCAGGCGGAAGTTACACGGACTGTGGACAGCGCACTGGGGAAAGTGGCAGAGTGTAGTATGAGTGGGGACAAAAGTAAAGAGCTGCCCTGCGAGACCCTGCTACTGGCCAGAAGACGTGGTGCCCAAGGCCCAGGAGTGAAAGAACAGCCTGTTGGGAGGGGGAGGCGGGGCTCTCCAGGAGAGAGCGGAAATGTTTCGGGGAGGCAGCCCGTGGGGCCGCCCGGGGAGCTGGGACTCTTCGCGGGCCACGTGCATCGCGGAGAGTTCCCTTAGGATAGCTAATGACCTGCTGGCGGGCGGGAAAAGACATCTGTGGACAAGACCTTGCTCCAGGAAGACGGTCCCTCAGCCCCTGGGGCACCCAAAGCCCTTCTGCTTTAAATCCTGAAACTATTGATGCCCCAGGCGGAGGCTGGGGTGTTTCCAAATCGGGCCGGAGTCTGCAGAGGGAAGAATGCGCCTCGCTTTGCTGCGGACCCCGAGGCTGGGGCTCAAAGATCCAGAGAGAGGTGGGGGTGAGTGCACGGCAAGGCAGAGAGGGGGGACCTTGAGTGGGTGTGCGCGTCACCTCCCACCAGCAGGAAGCTGCGTTCTAGTCCCAATCCCCTACCCCCACGCCAGGGCAAACCTGTCTGGGGAAATGTTTCTGCTTCCTCTGGAGCACAGTTTTCTTTGACTCTTAGAGGACTTCAAGATTTGGACAAAAGGAAAATGACTAAAGCTACCAGAAGCTACCCTTCCTTCTTTTCCTAGTTTTCAACAGAGGCTGCCTTTCTCCTCGCTGCAGTCCTTGCTTCTCAACAGCGCCCCGCTCTTAGGCCTTGCCTAAAGCTAGTCCAAAGAACCCAGGGCCTTAGAACTCGACCTGCGCAAAGCGCAGCCCTGGCGCGGAACGCAGTGACGCCCTCATACACTCGCTGCAGCAGCCGGAGCCCACCCGGACGCTGTCTCTGAGCACGCAGAAGACTGACTTATTCCCACCTGCAGATTTCTCCCAAATCTCCCTCATCCCCGGGGCATCCAAGTACCCTGGGGCCAGACCTGAGCATTTCCGTGTTAAAGGACCGTGACGGAAGCTTTTGGGGAACGCAACCCTCACGGTTCTGTCGCAGTTCAGGCGGGGCTAGAGGCCTGTGAGGTCTCCGAACGTGGGGAGTCCTGGCGAAGAGCCCCAAACCGTAGCTTCTATGCCATGCCATGCTTTTTTCTTTCCTGGAGCCGAGCTGATCCTGCGCACAGGAGACTTACATCGTTTTTGTATTTTTTAGCTAGATTCGGGTCTTCTCCAGCCTGATTGCTCAGGCTTCCTTTAGACTTCTCTTTGCCGGGTTAGCGGTGCTTCCCGGAGTGGATCCCAGCCAGGCCAGTCAAATGTAGCCGGCCCGGCTCTCCGCGCGCACAGGCTGCGTCCTCCGCGACCTCGGGGCCTGTGTGCCCCCAGCCGCGCAGCTGTCGAGGAGGAAAAATCAACTTTAGTACTTCTAAGTCAGCGGTTGCTTCGCGGGAGTCCCTTATCGGAGTGCGCGATCTGGTACCAAAGTGTATCCAGTTACTATGGGGCGTTCTGGGCTTTTGCATTCTCTTGTCTGAAAAAGCGATCTTTGAAATCCTGGAGCTGTGCTCGACTAATGATAGGTTTTCGTTCCAGACAGTTTAGCTAATTACTGTCAGATAAAGAAAATATGGCTGCGTCACGAAAGTGTTTGATTTCATTTTAATGGAGTGTTTATCTCGAGTGTATGTCTTGATATGTTTTTCCTCGTGTCATAGATTTATACAACCTCTAACTGGATATTTGGTTAACGATCATGGTTAAATGGTGGCAAATTTTACATGTAGAGAAAGTGCTATCTAGATACACAGATAATAAATTGTTCCTTTTTTTCTTTAAAAAAACAGAATGTGCTATCCTTTTGAAAATGTATTATTATATGTGATAATTCTTTGAAAACTGTGAAGTGCTCTGGTGTTATTCTCTACCCAAAATTTGCTTAATTAATGTTAATATAAATATAGGCAAATAATCAATAGTTTTAACTATACATGCACTGCTTGTCATGTTGCTTAGTCGCCATTCAATTATTATTTTTTAATGAGCAGAACATATTTATTGAGGGAAAGAAAGCTCCTGTCTGAGAGAGGGACAAGAAGAGGGTCCTGAGCAGGTGGTCCCCCAATCACCATTCAGTTATGAAGATCACAAAACATGGCTTTCTAATCTAAATGTAGTAACTCAATCAAAAATAATTTTTATTAAAGCTTGAAAAAGAAAACACCATCCTGTGATAACTCAGCTAGCCAAAATTAATATTGCAGTTCCAATAAAATTTTCACCTTTTTAAAAAATAGCTGTCCTAGAAATTTCATTTTTTTAATGATATCTTACAATAAGGAACATGAGAAGGAAAAGATTTTCTCTTCAGCAGCAATGCACAATGAGTTTTTGTTCACTTGTTATTGTTGGTTCTAGTGTGTGCATAAGTGGGTTTGGTTTTTAGTTGAGATATCAGAAAGTTTTTCAGGATGTCTGCACAAGTGAGGAGTATCACACTGAAGCTTCGAGAAGGGGGAAGACATTTTCTACCAGGGTTTCAATTGACTTGGCCGATTCTAGAAGGCATTAAGGCGATCTAATTTCTCCAGAGTATTTGTTTCCTTTTTGAAGTAACTTTGTAAGAGGGATTTTTAAGTGCTGTTGTGAACATGAAGTTTCTTTTGTGCGTTGTTTGCATACATGCCAGATTTCTCTAGATGTTGTTTGGCATTGAGTTTTCTAAGTAACACACCATTTCTATCTCCTGGAAGAAAATCAGTCCGAATCCTGCAAATTGTGTAGTTTTTGTAAAACTCAGGCCCTTGCTAGGAAGGTAAGTTTCGATTTCTCAGGGAGAAGACTTTTAATGTCCCTCTCCAAAAATTATAAAGAGAGACGTGTAAATTGTGATTTCCTCACCGCAGTGAGTTCTGTTCTGTTAATAAAAATGGAGGTCAGAAAGACTACCTTTTACTGAAGAAAATCAATTCGATTTTTTCAAACAAAAACGCTGAAGTGAAGGACACCTGTATACAGGAATTTATTTGCACTTGCTTCGCGTGCTATTTGAGAGTGTGGGGAGCAGTTCTAACTTAGAGGATTAAACTGGAATTCTGAATGCATTCCGTGACTTTTTTGCTTTAGTGAGATTTTAACTTCCTGTAGCAAAATGTCAACATCTATAAACCTTTTAAAATACAATTGCAGATGAGGCTGCAGAGTCTTTGGCAAATTAATTCACTTACACCGGCGCACGTAGAATCTGTTCTGTGCAGTTTCTGAGCAGTGTAGGGGAGGAGGGGGTCACTTCCAAGAAGCAGAGATTCTTCGTGTGTCTCACTAGCTCTGTGTTCTGGGTATTGTCTGCTAAACCTCCAGACGGCTGGAAGGAACTTTGGCCCTTTGGGATGTAGCAATCTTTCCCCAAATCTCCCAAGGGGTCAGGTTGTGACTGATACTTTCAGGCTATTTCAGAATGAAAAAAGATCTTTCTGACTTGGAAAGAAACGTTTCAGGGAGTCTAGTGATTTAAATAAGGCTTTATTTGGCCCCCCTTTTTTCCAGCCTGAGGTCTTTGATAAGCAAAACAACTCCCAAGGTTGGGCGAGAGCTTCCTTCTGTGGCCAGACTACAGAGTCTGCTGGCCTAGCCACACCCTGTCCCTTCGCCCCAGAAGTTCCCAAGGACCCAGCCCCTCAGGCAGCTGGCAGTGATGGGGATTTAGGGGGTGCGGTGGCACCGTGAGCTGTTGGCTTTGCTGGGAATTCACTTGGGACTAGACAGACAGGACTGAGGCCCCAGACGGGTGGGTGGGCACAGCGTACCGGGATGCTGGAGCCCTAGGGGTCTGAAGGCGCGTGGAGCCCCAGAAGCCAGGTGAAAGCTGGCACCTTAGGGCACCTCAGGACCTCTGGACTTTGCATCCTGACCCTGCAGAGATTCCTAAGAATCGGGTCGACTGTGAAGGGCCTGAGGGCTCTGGGCTTCGCATCCATGCTGCCTAAGTCGAAGTGCTGTGTGCGGGCGCACTGGGGTCGCGAGTGCTGGACTTGCTTCTCCAGCATGGAGCTCCGGCTGCGGGGCCCCGGAGACCCTAAGCGAAGAAGGGTGCTCTGGCTGCAGCTTGGTCCTTGAACCTACCTCTGGGTCCTCTAACTCCGCCACCACCCTCATCCCACACTCCGGCTCACCGGAGCCGAGGAAGGAACCTTCTCCTTTCTGCAAGCTTGTTGCCTCAAGAGTCCGGCTAGTTTCAGGATGTCAGACCGCTATGGCCTTCTTCCCCTCTGTGCGGCCTGAGTGGTTCCCTACCTTTCTCTTTCCCAGAGCCTTCTCTTACTGCTCATCCCTCCCTTCCTCACTCCCCCTTTCCCTCACTCCTCTGGCCCCACTTCCTCTACCCCGTCTCTTTCTCCTTCTCCCCAACTTCCCTTTTTAATTCCACCCCTTCACATCCATTGTTTCTTACTTTCCCACACTCTCTTCAATCTTATTTAATTCCCTCCTGTCTTAGCTCCTTCGCTCTGACCCTCAGGTACTGGTCCCCAAAAGCATTTGATATAAAAAGAATCTGGTGGAATTGGACGAGATGAGAAGCACATCCCTGCCCTACCCCTCACCCCATGTGCTCGGGGCGTCTTGTGAAAATGCTCACTGCCTCTTGGGCACGTGAAAGGGATGCTCCTCTCTGCGCCGTCCAATTCCTAAGACTTCGCCTTCTTTCCAGTACACTCCCTAGGGCTCAGCAGAGAGCCCCAGTTGGTCTGTGCCCCTCCAGGGAGCAGGCCTGGCCACCTCTCAGTGGAAATCCCCGCTCCAGGCAGATCCCAAGCAGCCTCCGTTTCCTTCTATTGTGGCAGTTCAGAGAAGACTGGAGAAGAGCTGGGGTCGAGCTATAGGCCCTGGCCTCATGCACCCCTTGAGAGTAGATGGGGACCAGGGTGTCCCCTTCCCCCATGGCATTCAGCTGTGAGCAGTCTGGCCTTCTCTTGTTTCCTTCCAGTCCCCTGCAGACTGGAGACGGTTTTGTGTTGGGATCAGCTGAGCTAGGAGGTGTTCTTAGGACTGCCTTGAGTACAGGGCTCAAGCCTGGGAGAGCACAGTGGAGGCCCCAGCTCTCGCTATGGAGGGAGTGATTGTGGGGGCGGGTTAGGA
>PVJA010017492.1:0-41526 GCA_004027025.1 Myocastor coypus | reverse complement strand
CCAATATACTAATTAATGTATAGCGAAAACATAAGGGACACTTTTTAGGTGAAATAACCTATAATTAGTCTATATCAATTGCTTTCTCACTAACATTTTTCCTTAAAATCTTTTTCATTTAGTAGAGTGGGGGGAAGGGCCTATAGGGTGTTCAGGGTGTAACTACTAGATTAGACTTGTAGTGATCCGCCTATTTACACCCTCCCAAGAACAGGGATTGAAGACATGTACCACCATGCCCAGTCTCAACTGCTGCCTCAGCATGTGTCAGGGGTGGGTCCAGTACTGCAGGCCCAGAGATTGATCCCTGGGCCCTGAGCCTGCTTGCAGGCACTTTGATCCACTGAGCTATTTGGCTAGCCCTTCCTTAAAATCTTAACATGAATATATTTTATATAGTTTTCATATAAAAATCTAACTTTTTAAATTATAGGTGGCCCACAGTATGAGCTACATTTTAAAAAGTGTAACGTATACAAAGCTTATTTTAAATAACTGAATGAAGCCAATAAATATATAGAAAACAAATTTGGGGCTCTCTCATTCTTATTTTACTTGCCTTGACTTTAAATGATGACAAGTATATGGTTTTCCAAACCTAACACTAAGTAGAAGCTAAACTTTTCAGAAAATCAGGTTGAATTATCTGAGAATAAATATCAAGGGAGATTTAGTTCAAAGAAAAGAAAATCTCAAAAATTCCAATATATTTTTTATTGAGCATTGACTGGATTTAGAGCTCTAGACATTTCTAATTTCAAGATCTCTAAGGATGTTATGGTTGGCACCTTTGCAATTAAGAAAGGAAACACACTGGAAAGGCATCACTAGCCCCTCAAAGCATCCTGCATACATGGGTAAGAGCCCAGAGTGGAATCTTTTTTTTTAAATTATGGCCAGCTCAGCCTGCCCTGGGGGGAGGGGCTGGCACAGCATGTGGTACCAGAGATTGAGCCTTGGTCCCTGTGGTTGCCTAAGCTTCCCTAAGCAGGCACTTTAGACTGCTGAGCCGTATCACAGGCCCCAAGCCCAGAGTGGAAGTGCTGAGTGACCTCTGAGTTCTACAAAGCTGGCCCTTGATCAGAACACCAAATTGTCTGTGATTTGTTCTACATATTCAAATTTATATAAAATTAAACATATTGCATCTCTGAATAATTTAAGTGATAAATATATACATATTCATGTATTTCAAATTTTCCTCTGGCTTCTGGGTCTGGCTTACACTCTAGGTCCATGAAGGAATCCTTGATTTACTCTGGAAAACTCACTCCTTGTGGCCGAGGCTAAGTTAGAAGTCCCACCTGCCCCTGTCTGAGTCAGCAAAATTGCTTCCCATCTCAGAGTCCCTTACCCACCTGGGTGGCCATCCAAAGCCTAGCATACTTGAAGCTGAAGTAACTCAAACATCTCTCTGATGTTCCTCTTTTCACAATCAACTTGTGAGTTGGCCAAGTCCTCTGACTTCTCAGTTTTCTGTTCTATGTGTGGTTCATAATGCAGCACCACCCATTTCCTAAATGGAGACCTACAATCTACTGGAACCCAGTACATCACATGCTGCATTTGGACAGTGTTGGTATTGTGCTCAATTTCTGTTCAGATGGAATTCAAGAAGTCCTATTCTCAGGCGCCTAGCATCTCCTCATGTAAAACATTCACATAGCAGGAGGAAATTTCTAGGATTGCTAAAAGAATCATGTACAGAGAAGGTGCTTAACTCAGGGCCTGACATGTTCTGTGGGCTGAGAAACTGCAGCTACTTTAACATTTGTTATTAATGCTTCCGACAGTGCCATGTATCACCATTAGATAGTTTTACACATCTCCATAATTAGAGCAATCATATATATCGTGTATGTTTTGCTTCCTTTTACTGAAGATTAAACCATGGGGTATTTGTCAACTATGGAAGAGTGTATCCTGTCAGTCACTCTCCCTCCGCCTTGCCTCTTGAGGGCAGCACCAATTTTCAACCACTTTTCACATCCTGACTAGCTTCCAGAGAAGAAGCATTTGGTCAATGACAGCAAAATAAGATGTATGATTGGAAAATATAATGAGCTTTTAAATACTTAGAATCTTATCACAGTGAAAGATACACTGTCATGATTCCTGTCAAAGTTCTCCCCCTCACCTTGAAAATATTGTTTCATCCTCCTGTTACATTGTGCAGCCGCTCGGAAGACCTCTCCTGCGAGTCCCTTTAGCTGGGCTCTCACCGCAATTAAGGGTACTCTGGAAAGAGTCCTTGCTGCCTTGACGTCTTAAATCAATTCAAAATGTGTATCTTCTATGGTCATCTTTTTTTCAGAGGAAGAAACGGAAGTTACATAGGCTAGATTCAGGGAGTAAGGTGGAAGAGGATTCAGTGTAGTGTTTTGCAAGCCTGCTTTTTTGTTGGCTGGTACTTGGCTGCAGCCTTCACTGTATTTTTGATTATACCTCATGAAAACACCTAGCAAAGAGGACTTTCAGAAAAATTTCAGAAAGTGGCAAGAAGAATGCCACAGGCGTGTTCAAAACTAGTGGGAATATTTTAAGTGGGATTAACATGTATTTCACAGTATATGCATTCACCATATAGTAAGATTGCACTTATAAACCATGTTTTCAATGCATTTTAAGCCTCTTTCAATAGAAGTCTATATTTATTAATATTAAATTAAATGAAGTAAATAATTAGCAAATGCTTACATGCAAGGAGCAATAAATGATGACTTACTGGTGCTGCTTTAGCACCCTCGGTTCAGTTCCTTGCTGTTTTACACTACATGCTTGTGTTTCACAAAAAAACATATAGTGAAGCTGAAAACCCCCCCAGAATACTATTATCAGTAGAGACTTTAGAAGTTAGTGCAAAAAGTGTCATTCTTTTGATGGGGTTTTGTCCCCATACAAAGAGAGAAGCTCTAGAGTCTCTCTTCCTGCTATGTGAGGATACAATTAGGAAGTGGCAGGCTGCAACCTGGAAGAAGGCCCTGCCCAGAGCCCGACCATACGTGCACTCTGCCAGGGACTTGAGTCTCTGCAGCTGAGAGGCATCTGTTTCCTCTAAGTTGCTACTCTAGGCAGTTCTACTAGAGTAGCCCAAAGTGACTTGGCCACTTTTGGCCACTGAGAGTTAACGTAGGAAAACCAAGACGTTGTGCTGAGATGGAAAGCAGCTAATATTTCCCCTGAAGTTTTAAAACGCACTTTGATTGCACTACATTTCCTTACCTGTGTCCCAGGTTTGAACACCTTCCCATGTAGTGCATCCAAAAAATAAGCAGGTGGGAAAAAAATCCGAATTTTCTTGCTGCTCAACATAGGATAGTTATTTTGTTTTGAAGTTTTTTTTTTCCTTGACTTTCTTACTTTATTATTTTTAAAATTGATTTGAAAGACAGTATAATAGGGGCCAGTGAGATGGCTCAGCAGTCTAAAGAAAGCACCTGCCTAGGAAAGCTTAGAAAACTGCAGGGACTGTGGTTCAATCTCTGGTACCACATGCTGTGCCAGCCTCACCCCCAGAGCAGGCTGAGCCTGCCATAATAAGAAAAGAGAGAGAGAGAGAGAGAGAGAGAGAGAGAGAGAGAGAGAGAGAGAGAGATAGGGAATATAATAATTAATAAGACGTTAGAGACAATACACATTTAGAAGAACCAGATGAGTAGTTTTAAACATTGATTTACCTATTTATTCATTTTGTTATGGTGTTAGCCTTGATGCCGGCCCTTGCACACACTAGGCAAGTAGTGCTGCTGCACTGAGCCCAAATCAAAGCTCTTGACCTTTTAATAAATATATTTAGTAAAGACCCTGCCTTTACTTAACTAAAGTGAGACATGTAACCCATATAGTGAGATAAATAACTGAGCTAACAAAAAACAAGACACACACAGGCAACAGTATCAGAGTTAACTACTGCTTGTCATGGCCTCTGATACTACAGCTTACTCGCGTAAGCATATTTTAACGGCAATGTTCATTAAATCCTTTAGGAATATAGTTGGATCTATCAGGTTTCCTTCTCTACGAGACAGCAGATGAGATGAGGCAGATCTTTATTCGGGGAGAGAATCTGGTCAGGCCAAACAAATCTGGGTCTTTTCTAGGGTGTCCTGGAGTCTAGGAGGGATCAAAGCCCAGCAGCACCAACCAGTGTTACCTGTGTGTGGTATTCTCTCTCTATATATACTTATATATCACTTAATCTTCCTTTGCAATAAAAATGGACATATCTTATTTCTTTCTTTCTTTCTTTCTTTCTTTCTTCCTTCCTTCCTTCCTTCTTTTTCTTTTCTTTTCTGGAATTGACCTTTACCCCTTCTTTTATTCAGAACCACATTTTCAAATGTTTGTTGGAGTCACATTACTTACTACATCTAAATTCAATTTAAAAAGGACTTGTTAATATCTGATTGATTGCATAGCTGCCAGAAAACCATGCCAGGGTCACTCACAAAGACTGGGACTATCCACTTTTTCAAAGCAGTTTAGCCACCTGTGCAAATCCTTTGGGAGGCTGGATGCTCTGATTTAGACCTAAAATACCCCCTCAAATTCCCATGGGTTAAAAGGTAAAACTTTTAAAAGGTGACTGGTGTATGGTGGGCTACACTAATCAGTGGATTAGTCCATGAGAGTCTGTAACTGAATGGAGGGCGGACACTTAGGTGTCTCGAAATCCATGGAAGGTATGACCTGAAATAAATCTCCATGTATATGTGGCGGTATTCTTGGGAATCCAACCCTGATCCTCTGCATTGAGCTATATTTCTGGCCCTTTTTGGGGGGAGGGAGAAGCACCAAGTATTTCTGAGTCACTAAATACCCAACACTGAACTGGTGATCATCTTACCTCAGCTTCTGGAGTACTGGCATTATACTGGCCAGGTGGATATATATCCTTGGCTCCTTTCTTGTCGTCTGTCTGTCTGTCTGTCTGTGACATCTGTCTCTCTCTTTTTCTCTCTCTCTTTTCCTGGCTGCCATGGGGGAGCAACTCTCCTCTACAATGTCCTTCCACCAAGCTACTCCTGTCTTGGAGCAGAGAACGTGGACCAAACCCTCTGAAGCCATGAGCCAAGATAAACCTCTCCTCCTCGAATACCTGCACACCTCAAGTATTTTGGTGCAGGAATAGGCAAGTGACATTCCTAAAGCCCCTTCCCTTCTGCTTCTCTGGTGGTCTCCTATTGCTCATTCTGTTTCCCTTTTGTGCTCTCTCTTTCCAAGGCTGCTGCTGCAGAGTGAAGACTTGGCTTTCCCAGCTCTGGTGGTTCACTTCATGCTGGTGCACAAGGCCAACCCATGTCAAGCCTGCAAGCCCAGCTCAGGTTTTTGGTGTCAGCGTCTCTGGGTAGCTTGCCTGTGGCTCAGACCATGGCCTTTACCCAGGATGCTTCAGAGAGACTGAAGTGCTGACTGACAGTCAGAACTGGACTTCCCTGCCTACTTCTACTAGGGCTGAGCCACACTCCTCAGGGTGAGGAGGGCAGCAGCTTCCCTGAACGCTGGTGGCCAGTGGTCTGCCTCAGCCCTGCACTGCTCTTCTCTCAGGAGGCAACTGATGCTTGCCTTTTAATTTCTAGGACAGGATGGCTCTTATTAAATGCCTGAAAGGTAGCATGAAGGGGACAGGAGCTACTCCCTTTCTCTATGAAGACAGATGTTATCTCCTATAAAAGGGAAAATATTGGTTTAGCCTCCTCACCACACATTTCCTGGGGGAGTATGGTATTCTGTCCTTTTGCATTATAAAATATTCTCATAAAAATAAGGCACTGATTTACTTTTGATGGATCTTTTTTAAAGCTTGGCAATTTGAAGCTAGCCAGTGGCTTCTGCAGTGACTGTGCAAAATAAATATCTAAAAGATAGTGAATAGGAAAAACAGAAACTGCCATGGGTGAATACTGCCAGGACAATACACATTCAGGTGGTTTCCTCCTCACTTTCCTGCTGTGGAATATTTTCCTTCTCAGTTACAAAAAGCAAGACTTCATGGCCATGCGTTCCTTATGAAATGCAAGTGTTTCTTTTACTATAGAAGGACTTCATTTCTAATGAATAGCTTCTGTATTCCAAATGTCAGTTCAGATCCACATTTAAGAAGCAACATTCGGTTATCCTTGTGACTTGGGAACAGCTTACCTTCCCAGTGAACAGGATGGTTGGAGGTGTCACACGCTCAGGCAAAACAGTGTGAAGACCTGAAGACATTCTAACTATGGAGTTTAAGGTTGGGAGGAAGGGAACCAGAGGGAGGTGAGGTGAGGACAGGTCCCCTCCACCCCGAAAACAGCACCGCCAACTCAGCAAGCACCCCGGAGACTCTATGGAGTCTGTCAGGGAAACATACAGCTCACAGAAAGACAGAGCATGCTGGGCAAGACAACTCTTCTCTCTTCTGGAGACTGTGATGGAAAAGAATGGGATGGCAGGGGAGCTAGCTCAGTGGCATAAGTGCCTGGTAAGAGCAGGGTCCAGAGTTTGGTCCCCAGTATTAAGACAACAACAACAACAACAACAACACACACACACACACACACACACACACACACACACACACACACGCATACACACACACAGACAACTAGGATGGATTCTAATTTACAACTTGCAGTAACAGTAGCTAATTTTCCAGGGGACTCACCCATAATCTACAAAGCCACCTTGTTATAAGCACAACAACCAAGAAACTTGAAGACACCCATGGGTTGAGAACACAGGTATGAGCACAGACGGAAATACAGCTGGGCTTGACTCAGGGTTGTTGCCATGAGCACACACTTCTGTTATGCAGTTAAGTTCAATAAACTCATCTCTGCGTACTTGATCTTAACCAAAAGGCCCAAATGTGGCAAAATAGACAAACTCATGGCTGAACAACACAGCTCAAGTTTCAGATACACAGGTAGATTAATTGTGAATAGCTATAAAAATTACAGACTTTCCTGATAGTCCCAGCATATTATGAAAGCATTCTTTTAAGCATGCCATCAAGCACATTGGTGTTTTGAAAAATATTTCTAAGGCAGGGTTCTGCTCGCCTAGATGGAATCTAGAGTGAAAGCCTTCCCTTAGAAGGTGTCAGGTCCCACTGCTGGGATACTGCCTGGATATGAATAGTGTGTGGCGAAATAAATAATATGGACTTAGATTGCTCCTTAGTTTGGTTGGAGTGAAGCAGGTAGGCACCATATAACTGCCTACATTTTATCTGTTTGTGTATCTATTTATTTAACTATTCATGCATCCTTCCAGGCAGACACTCATCTCCTTAAATAGCATTGGGGGAAGGAGTAAGAAGGGCAAGTGCATGCTAAAGTATCAAAAGGAATGTTAATAAATAACAGGAATTAGCATTGTCTTATTATCTTACAATACTGAAAGTGCTCTTATCATTAGAGAGAAATGAAAACTATTAAGACTAATAATTATGGGTACACCTTGATCCAAGATGTGAGAGATATCAAGGATTTCTGTATGCTAGGCCCTCGTGAAAATCTTATCAAGTGGTTTGGATCAGATTTGCCTTTTCCTTGCACTCATACAAGATAAAATATGGAATAATGACTTCTTGATCCCTTGGTAAGTTGTGTGGCTCCTTTCTAAATTTGGGCGAGTGGGCCAGCCAGATAGCTCAGCAGATGAAAGCGCCTGCTTAGGCAGACACAGGGGCTAGAGGTCCGATCCCTGGAGTGCCTTGCTGGCCCTGCCCCAAGGCTTGCTCAGATAGCAATTTTTTTAAAAAATTATTTATTTTTTTATAGTTACACTAAAAGCTAGCTAGCTTTCTTTCTTTCTTTCTTTCTTTCTTTCTTTCTTTCTTTCTTTCTTTAACTTTTCAGACAGCAACTGAGACTGGGCCTGATGTGATCCCAGCATTTGGGAGGCTAAAAAACAGGAACAATTGCTGCAAGTCTGATCTCTGTAGTGAAATCCTGTAGACACTGTACTAAATATATTAAAAATAAATAAATAAAAATAAACTGTCCTTTGAGGTTGTTTGTTTGTTTGCTTTTGTTTCTGGTGGTGCATGTGTGTGCATATGTGGTTGTGTGTGTGCATCTGTGTGTGTGCATGTGTGTGTGTGTGTGTGTCAGGCTCAGCCTGCCCCATGGGCAGGGCTGCACAGCCCGTGGTGCCAGGATCTAACCACAGTCCCTGTGTTTGCCTAAGTTTGCTGCCGCAGGTGCTTTAGACTGCTGAGCCATCCAGCCAGCCCTCCTTCAAGTTTTCGGTGGTGCACAACATCCCCAAGAGTTCCTCACTGTGAGGATGCTTTGGCTGATATTGCTCCCTCTGGAAACTTCTCATCTTGTCATCACAAACGCTGTCCATATCGATGGCAATGACTGTGCTCACTCAGCACACCAGCCTTTTGCAGGACTGAAGCATCCCTGATTTTCCCATGGGCAGCAGGCTGCTTCATAAATTCACTTTCGTTCAATTCAAGCTTCACTTGGAGCTGCATACCTCTTCATTTCTCTGTTGATCTTTAATCTTTATTGACCACTTCCCTTTTTTGTAACCCATTTTAAAGTAAATTTATCTCAGAAAAGGAGGAAAAACAGCTGCCTACATAGCCATCTGATTTTGAACCAAAATTTAAAAGCACCTACTTTGGCAAGTGCAGGGAGCAGGGTTCAATCTGTGGTTCTGCATGCCCTTTCAGTCATACCCTTGGGGTGTTCTGAGCCAGAGACAGGGTCTGACGAGGTGCACATGCTTGTAATCCCTGTGCTGGGGAGACTGAAAACAGGATCTCTAGGACTCGAAGATGCATAGTAAGACCCTGTACCAAATACATAATGAAAAACAATACACAGTAACCAATCACTGGTGAAGTTTTTTTTGTTTGTTGTTTGTTTGTTTGTTTGTTTGTTTTTGTACATGGTCTCACTACACAGCTCAGACTCCTAGGGAATCTTCTAGTTTTCAGTATCTGCAGTTTTGGGGTCACAGATGTGAACCACCATGCTCTGTCTTGGTACCCTGACAAAGTTTGAAAGGAATGACGTGATCATTCTTTGGTCATGAAGCACCTCTGTAATTTATACGGCAATTATACACATAGGTAGTTGTTGCATAATTTCATTATGCTTATGTTCCAGAAAATGTTAAGTATTTACCTATAATTGCTGATTATTATTATGTCCTCATAAATAAGCAATAAAGAAGCTGAGTATTTCAATGAGATAAAAATTTTTTTCTTTGCTTATTAAACTAGAAAGGAGTTGAATTCCAATGAATCCTGCACTTATAGGTCAGACTTATGCAGTCTCAATGTGTTGAATGAGCAAAAAGAACCTGGGGGGCCAAGGAGGTAGCACAGGGGCATAGGCACCTGCCTGACAAAGCAAGGTCTTGAGTTTGATCTTCAGTACAAAACAAAACAGAATAAAGAAAGAAAGGACCTAGAGCATGGGATCTTCCTGGAGGCAGCAGAAGTGGAGAACACAGGGCCAACCTGTTTCATACCTTGTCTTGGTTTATGTCTAGTTGTCCCCTCAAAGCCTCATGCAGTCATAGGGGAGGGACGTCTATAGATTGAGACTTGACTCGGGAGTCACTGGGATTATGTGTTTTAATACTGATGGGATTACGGTCTGAGTACTTCTGGGATTATGAGTGTAGCCTAAGGTGGATAGGCTAAGGCAGAGAACCTGATGTAATTTAAAGAGAGACAGAGAGACAGACCCACGCTGTTTCTCTGCTATGCTCGTTGGTCAGTTGCCTCTGTCACAATTGTTGCTGTTCTGCCGCCATGAACTGGATGCATTCTGCCCTGTTCCACTCGGCCTTGGGCCAGCCAAATATGGACTGAAACCTCCAGTAACTGTAAGCTAAATAAACCTTTCCTTCCTTCATTTTGGGTGTTGGGTATTTGTCCTAGCAATGAGAGAAAAGTAAGATACACCTGTTACAGAGTTCTGCAACTTTCCCTTTGATGCAAGCCTGTTACATATCTGTACACCAAATGCAAAGGTGTGGACATTCCCTATTCATCATAAAGTCATGGAAAAGATATACTTTGTTGTCATGGAAAATGAAACCACTGGAAATAACAGCTCAGCCAACTGCAGACAGGAGAGCTCAGGCTCAGATTTATTTGCACTGTCATAGTACTTGATATCACCAAGGTTGTGGGCCAGGATCCACCAGATCCCACTACTGCCAGGAGCTTACTGGAGACAGTCAAACAAAGCCATGAGATGTAAGAAATACAGCCATTAAGGACAGTTTGCAAGAAATGGGCTCAGCTTTTTAATTTTAAAAATAGTTATTTTCTTGATTTCATTAATGGCTTTAATAAAACATGGCTTGTAGAGCAATTAAATAAAAAACTTTGGCTGGTGTTTGTAGGCAAGTGCCAGGTGAGGCGTGTTGCTTTTCTCTGGCTCTATGCACCATCATGCTCAAAGCACTGCAACAGGAAATGAGTGGTGGTAGAAAGACTAGGTTGCTCCATAAATTTCTCACTATCCCAGACTGTGCCTCTCTCACCCCTGGATGGAAATTAGGGCCAAAGTAAGTTTTAAGCCTGATTGTTTCTCTTTTGTTTACTGGTTATCTGCCTGAGATAATGCAAGATGTGCTTTGCTTGAGCTGCTTGTCTATGGAGGACGGAGGTGGGCCATCTTGAGCATGGTGGGTGTCTGCTCCTCAGAGGCCTGCTCTGTAAATATGCTCTTGCATCTGTTCCTTAGAGGACTGGGTGTATGCCAAGCAGGGTTTCATGAGAGAGGAAAGAAAAGCTGCCTCATGTTTTCCTGAGAGGAGATACTCATTGGCCTTTTTCCTGGATCTTTGGGTCTTCAGCAGTGACACGAACCAGCGTTTAGAGGAACACAGTGCCCCAAAGCAGAACTTTGGCTCAAAGAAGTGTCTGGATGCAAGGGACTCTTTAAAGAGCAATGCACAGCCTATTCTCTGCATCAGGACTTGTGTGGGGGCATGCAGGTGCAACTTGGAATGATCATAAAATATAGAAAGATAATCACTGAACAACAGAGAAGAATCTCTAATCCCTCCCCCAAAACCTTCTGCAAAAAAAGAAAGGAAACACATCCAAGTATAAACCATCACAGAGTAGTACACATGACCCAGCTGCTAGTAGAGCCCAGCTGGTAGTTGAGTCAATTGTGGGCCATTACTTTGAGGCTATACTGCACACTAAGGGAGCCATCAGGCGCCTGCCATTATGCTGCCTCGAGCACAGCTCTTTGACCACTTATCAGTTATTCCTCTCAGTGCTACTCTTGGCAGCAGGAATTGGTCTAACAGCTGGCTTTCTAGTGTTCCTAGCGACATGTTTTCTGGTTTCCCCTTAGCATATGCTTTTCCAAGGCTATGAATGAAGACAGGTTCAAATAGCTCTCTATTTTCTCTCCTCAGCATGACAGGTGACTTCCATTCTTACATTAGCTTCTTCCCACTTCATATACCATTTTCCTCTTTGCAAACCATCCTTGGACCTCTCTCCTGGACCTTTCCATGTTTATGCCAACGAGCGAGCCTGAACACTGGCTGCATAGCTCCATCCCAGGCAAACCAGAGGACACACCCATGTCCTGGATCTTGAGAAGCAAAAGATCAGAAGACAGACTCATACTATGTCCTAAGTAAGTATACTCCAAATGGAACTCCTGTACTTTATTTGCTTTACTTTGTAGGGATCCTCGGTGAGGACATGACTCACACCAGCCATACACAGAGTTCATGCTCTTGAGTACTGTGATCTCTAAAAGGAGCTGGCCGAAATCTTTGGAACAGGATTGGAATTAGAGATTAAATGCTGCACGACAATTGAGAGGGAGAGCACTCTACCCGGATTCCACTTTAACCCATTCTGTGCAGAGAGGTGAGCTGCTCATATGAAATACTCCCTTCCAGCTATGCCTCAACCAACAACATTCATATCTTGCAGATTAAAGAAATGGCCATAACTGTCATTAAAATCACAGAAAGCCTGCCAACACCTAAGCATGGTCCCACCCCCAGCAATATGGGTTTTGAACACACCCTGCAGCCTGAAGATAAGACTCCTTGCAGTTTGAGTCCATTCAGCTTGTCTTTTCTTCTGCCTAGTTAGATCAATATCGCACTGATACATGTTCTGCCAGCCAAGCTACAATGCCGCATTCTTCCAGGGCTCAGTAATATAAAGTGATTTAGTGCTTTCAGCTTCAAAGATATCGCAATGAACACTGTGATTTATAAAACAAATGGGCTATTGTCCTAAATAAGTTTAAAATTATATAGACCTGAGGAAATAGAGTTAACTAAAGTTTTAATGCTCCTAGCCAATTTTTTTTGCCTAGCAATTTATACAGTCACATAAGCAATTCAGCTCGGAAAATGCAACAAAAATTTATCGCCGGAATGCTCCATACATAATTTGGTTAACCTAATGCACCTTCAGGCATTTATTAAAATGCAAAGTCAACTTCCTATGTACCCTTTTTTATCTAGGCAACTTGTCTATATGTTCACAACAGCCACAAATCACTGTGCCCCAACACTCAGTCTATCAGAAAAACAAAATACGCTAATTGTTGCAGGTGGCATTCTCTATATTGCATGCTACTGGCATTCTGGAATATTATTTCCCACTTTATCACAGATGCGTGCTAGGAAATAGAGATGGCTGGCTTGGTGTAAGCCACAGGAAGCTCAGCAACACACTGAAAAGCTGCCGTTTCTTATTCTTTGTGCACATTGGTGAAGACAGCAGAGTGTGATAACTGTAGATGAGATATTTTCATTGAATCTTTTAAATGTATTGGCTTGGAAATGTGAGTGATATTCACATGGGGCAGTTCTAATGCTTTTCCTAGGTTTCCTTTTATTTTGTTTTATTTATTTATTTATTTATTTATGCATGCATGCATTTGAAAAACTCAACTTTGGCGGCATTACTGATGAGAACTGCTACAAGAGATCTAGAAAAAAATGAAGCAACTCACGAGAGAATTTAAAGAGGAACGTGGTCACAACTAGAATATTAGTTCTGTATTTTGCAGAAGATGGTACATACTTAGCAACAGTGTACATTGGTACCTTAGGCTGATGCTAGCTTCATTAATAAAGATACTTCAAATAGAGTGGTTAAAAAGAAAATAAAGGCTAATTTCTTACACACACACACACACACACACAAACACACACACACATTAAAAAAAAAGAACCTTAGGATCTAGATGCCTGAGCAGACCCAGTGCTTTTTCTGATTTTTCACCCCGTGGGAACTACCTTTTCCTGAATGAGAGAGGATGGTGCATATCCACTCTTGCCAGACCACAGGAAGAGGAGACAACCAATTCTAGGGAAGAAGCTTTGCCCTTGTGTGGAAGATGCTCCAGAATCCTATATATCCTTCCCATTCTCACCCTCATTGGCTTCAGCCATGACAAGAGCATCACTTTTTATTACTGTAATGAAAATCCTGCATCTGCTAACTTACTGAGAAACATTTCATTTTGCATCAGCATATCACAGGTTCCAGTGCATCATCAGGGAACCCATGCTTTGGGGCCATGATGGGCACTGCTTGGTGATGAGAGGAAGGTGGGCCAGCAATCAGGCAGCAAAACATTGCTTAATTCTCTTTCTTCATGTTCTTTTTAAATTATTATAGCCTTTAAAAGCATTTTATTTATTTGCTATGGAATCTCATAGTGATCTTCAAATCCCAACCACTCAAGTGCTAGGATTACAGGTGTGCACAATCATGCCCAGTTTCAGTGGCTGTCATAGCATACCTGGAGTTCCGGGTCCTTGCACTTGCCAGCCAGACACTTAAGCTGCAGAACTATCTACCATGAATGCTGTTTTGTTTTGTTTTAAAATGAGTTTTGCATGTTTATACCTGGTATCCTCAACAACTAATTTGAAGATGGCATCATGCAATACAGCAACCATTGTAGAATTCCTATTACATTGTTTAGTGAAATTTTGTATCATTTCGAATGCTATTTTTATTACTAAGTTTGCATTCTTTAAAAAATAAAAATTAAATAGCTCAGTGGATTAATGTGCCTGCAAGCAGGTGCAGGGGCCAGGATTTTGATCCCCAGGCCTTGCATGCCGTCCCTTTCCTGGGGCTCGCTCAGATGACAATTGAGACTGGCCATGGTGGCGCACACCTATAATCCCAGCTCTTAGAAGGCTATAAACAGGTGGATCACTATGAGTCCAATCTAGTAATGAGTCGCTGAAACACCCTATAAATCCTTTCCTAAAAAAATAAATAAATAAATAGAATGTTATGGGAAAGGGCGCTGGGCTCCAAAAACCAAGAAGGGCATTATCACCATTTCTAAAGGCCTTGCACTAGTTCTCACCCCAAAACATTTTCTTTAGTTCTCAGTGATACCACTTTGATATTCAAGCATGTAAGACTCTAATCTTTGAGGTCCAGTCAGCGTACAAGCCATGCCACCAACACACAATGATGATTCTACATGTGGCCTAGGTAGGTGCTCTCCTTTCACTCTTTGTTGAACTTTTAATGACATCAGAAGAGTATTTTCAAACCAATTCCTGTACTGTACCAAAGAATCTTTTCTAGCAGGGGCTGTCTGAAAAGTAACACAGAGAAAGGTTTAGGAGATGTCTGACAAAACTCCAGGGCAGAGGTGGGAACCTCTAGCATGCATTCTGTGGTGATGTTTGTCTCACTGAGAGCTCTCAAAGGTGCACCATCAGCACTGCTCAAGATTACCTGCAACCAGACAACTCGGAGATCCAGAAGGGGGGCTAATATGGAGAAGCTGAATTGCAGAATTGCCGCAAGGAGTGAACTTTTCAAATCTTCATGCTTAGAACTCAGCTGAATTCATTTCTTTGGGGGGGGGCTTTACACTACAAATTACGAACTAAAAAATGTCTTTATTAAAAATCACTTATGTGGGCCCTTACAATAACCAAAAATCTCATTTCCTGGAAAAATAGACTTCTAACCTAAAGCCAGTGGCTACCCACAATGCACTGCTACCTCCAACCTTCATTCTTGGACGCGAACTCCACAGCCCCGGCCACAGCACCCTGTGCCTTTACTGCACAGGTCTATATGTCCACTCTGAGTGGGCCTTATGCCTTCAGCTCTTGACATCCTTTCACTCTGTTTCATGCAGGTATAGTCTAAATAGGAAACTAGTTAATTTTCTGGACCTTCTCTATAGAAAAATGTCTCAGTTACTTTTCTAGCTGTCAGGACAAAATATCTGATGCTCACAAGTGAAGAGAAAAGGTTTATTCACTTTGTACATCGCAGAGGTTTCAGGCCAGTTGGCTGGTTCCAAGGCAGGGTGTAATGGCAGAGCAGGCTCACAGAGGAGAAGCAGTCTGTAGCATGGTAGCAAAAGTCAGCAAGTCAGTAGCAAGTGACCACAACAGCCTTCTTTCTGTCCTTCTATTTTCCACACAGGCTTTTTGGGTGGTGTCACCCACACACCCATGATAGAACTTCCATTATGTCCACACCCAGAACTATGCCAAACCAAGTCAGTCACCACACACCCTAAATCCAACCAGCATACACCCTAGATCCTGTCACTTCCTGAAGGATCCACTGTGCACACAGGAGGTTTTGGGGAGCAGCTAGATGCAAGCTCTAAATAAGAAACAAATTCAGATTTTGTATCTTAAAAACTTACCACTCCTTTCCCTAGACTGATACTAGCTGACCTGAGAGCTCATTTTTAAGGGGCACTAATCTTGTTTAGATGTCTTGGGTAAATCAGATGTAGAAATAGGTTCCCCTACTTAGAGTACTTTACCTAAAGTGATTTCTGAGGAATTCAATTATGCTTCTACAATTATTTCAATTTCCACCAATAGAGAACTTTTAAAAAAAAGTTTTATTGGTCCATGATACTGGGGACTCAACCCAACACCTTTGTACCATGCTATAGCCTCAGAAGCCATTCAATATTTTTCGTTTTAATATAGAGACTGTGTCTCACTAACTCTCCAAGTTGCCCAAGCTTGGTTTAAACTTTTGAGCATTCTGCTTCCCCTCCCAGAGTGCAGGGAACATAAGTGGGTGCTATTCTTCCCAGCTCTGAGAACACACTTTTTTTCTTCCTTTAATACTTCTTCTGGACTATTCTGTTTAATCACACTGGGAAATTCTGAGAGAAACACAGCAGTCAGCTCAAGTAAAATATAGCCCTTTTCTATATCACTAAGCTAGGCCAATGATGAGAGGAAATGTCACTAAAGAAAGAAGAAACAAAATCTCACAGATGACCTTAAGGAAGCGGGTCTGTAAGAGCTAGCCCATTCATTACTCTTCACTAGGAAAAGGAAAGAATATTAAGTAGATACTAGAAATCACCGTGGATGGACAATTTTCCAATTATTAATTATTTTTCTTTTCCTTCTTTGTTACACAGTATGGTAGGTATTATACATAATTCTTACTTCAAAGACAGATAGGAAGCAAATGCTTGGTGTAGTTAAGTGACCAGCCAGAGAGCTTGGCAGAGTGGAGATTCAAGCCATGTCTAGCTGGCTGCACAGAGGCAAAGTTAGTGAAAGTAGCAACAAATAGCCACTGCTGTCCCTGCCACAACACGATGATGCTAGATCTACTTTGTACAGTTGTGGACTGTTATGTTTTAACATCAGTGGCTTCACAAAGTGAGGCTCCAGAGATGTTCTCATCTCCACCACAACAGCTATTTTTAATCATTAATTTAAATGCTTCTGAATCCATTTTGTAACCAGACTGAATCATGTATGTGTGTACAACTATTAATCAGACATTTTTCTATATTTTGTACTTCAAAGCCATTTTCATTTTATTAATTCATAATATTAATTTGCATATTTATCCTCTACCTAAATCTGTTGGCTGCCATAGGAAAAGTGCATAGCAACCTTGTAATTTTCTTCCCTGCTGCATACAGCTAGTTGGGCACTGAAAATGTATGTGGGATACTTGTTGGGTAGATTTGTTAATCAAAATGGAATGCTCTCTAAGAAATAAATTGAGATACATATAAGGCTAAGAAAATGTGAAGAAAAATGGGAAAATATCTTTTTATCTGAATACTTGATCTCTATTGGTCTCCCAGGAAGAGCAGGTAAAGTGTAGCCTTCTACCATTAAGCCACATTTTAAGTGATTTTTCTCTTTAAAACTACGTTATCATAGTCCCTTCCACTCATAATAATGGCTCTCCTCTTAGCAAGAAGAAAGAAGAAACATGTAAGTGAACTGTGCCTCGAACTCATCACTCTTGCTACCTATAGCTAGTTATTAATCAGCTTTGCTGTCTTTTCCATGTGTTACCTAATGCTCCCATTGTTGTGTGGTTAGCAGAAAGGGTACGCATGGGCGTTTGAGAGGAAAGAGTGCACATGAGCATTTGTAAGAAAACTTCCCATGTATCAGTCCGTTAATAAATAGCTCTTATTTTCCCCATCCTCTCTGAAGTACGTGTATTCTGACTTCTAGAGGTTTGTTCTAAGGATATTTAGATTCCTTAGTAAAATGCAAATTTCTGGACCTTTCTCCTGGAGTCCCTGACTCAGGCATGCATAGGCGGGGCTCTAAAATACTTACTTCCCCACACTGTAGCAAGTAACGTCTCAGACTCCAAAACCAAGCTTCATTCAACCAATGCTTAGAATGTCAGAAAGACAATGCTTCCTTCGGGCTTGGAGACCCAGAATACAAACTTTATTCTAAGGAAAGTTCTTCCCTTTCACATCAATCCACAGAGGTTTCTTGATTCTCTAAAACAGAGTCGTGGGCCTTTACTATAAGGCAATGTCATGAAAGTCCTTACTCTGTTACTCCGATCTCTATTTTTTCTTAAACTTTGGGACAATTATGTCACTAAAGCGTTTTATGCAGATCTTAACATCTTTTTGTTAAAGAGAAATAACAGATCTTTAAAAATACTCATTTTATGTCTTACTTTAATTTTGTTAATTTTTGAAAGGCAATCCAAAAAAAAAAAAAAAAGAAGCCGGGCGTGGTGGCTCACGCCTGTAATCCCAGCACTCGGGAGGCTGAGGCAGGAGGATCCGTGCGAGTTTGAGACCAGCCTGGGCTACAAAACTGAGCTCAAGGCCAGCCTGAACTGCATAGTGAGACCCTGTCTCAAAAAGGCAAAAAAAAAAAAAAAAAGAAAGGCAATCCAAGAGTATATAGAAAATTACTTGCCTTTATCCTAGTCTCTAGCCAGTTATTCCTTCCCTACAAGCCATCAAAATTCCTATTATCATTAATTGGAAAAATATGACTCTGATATGGAATTCTATATGTATGTAATTAAATACCTTTTGCTTTATGCAAATACTTCTATATCTGCATGTTGATTTTTCTCTGATGGAAACCTCTTGGAGAATGGTCCTCGTTTGTTCAGAAAAAGAAAAAAAAAAAAAACCTCTCCTTGTTCTGTACTTATAGCACATTAGCCTATTGGGTAAATGGGGAGAATTTATATATTTAAGATGCCTGTTTCTGGTTTTTTTTTTTTTTTTTTTTTTTTTTTTTTTTTTTCTCATTTCAACAAAATGATGAAAAGCTGTACAGCAGAATAAATTTCTATGGGACTAGGATAGCTCAATCATTCCACTTCGTAAATAAATTGCTGACTCACAAGACAGGTGTGTTTCTCACGGAGGAGCAGACGGCTCTCCATAGTGACATTTTCACTTTTGTACCCTGTGTGCACTCTTTCCCATGTGTTCATCAACACCGTTTGATCAAATTCTTCAATTTTTGTCATTCTGGTAGGTTAAAAATATAAGCAGCATAAAGGAGGGACCACACTATTTCTAACCAGACACAGATTCACTTCCCAGAAGCAAGAACAAAGTTTCTGGCTTTATGTGCATGTTATAGTTATTCTCCACTGTCTCTTAGATTTAATTTATAATGAGAATAGTTGATCAAAATAGATAAAAACATAGGGGAATTGATAAGATGACCAACAGAAAATTGTGCGTCAATTTTTGAAGGACCTATAGGACACAGGGTGGTAACAGTGTGAGTGTGGGTCCTGTAGCAGGAGCAAGCTGTAATGTTCCAAAGAGTGGCAGGATGATTACGACTCATAACAATTTATTTTATGTTTCATAAAGTTTCCAAATGCAAAATACATAGTTAAGGTTTGAGGAGATGAAAATGCTAACTGCCCCAACTTATTTACTCTACATCCTATTGTGTACCCGTGTTACCACTGTGCCTTCAGTACATGTAAACAATAGAGACTGGACTGAAGAAAATACATTTTTTTGTGTGCTTAATGAGAAAATATCAAATTGGTTGAAGCAAATCAACAAAAATTTAAAGTCAAGACCACTTTGTTTTTTGTTTCCTGTGAGAAATGGTGTGGAAATGGTTAAGACAAATAATATTTCAGGAGAAAACAAAATACATAAAGTATTTTAGAAAAATCTGTCAATAATGTAGCAACTCCTGTGTTTAGAATAACAGCTTCAAAGAATGGATTTTATAAGACATTTTTTGGGGTAAATTTTTCTAATGTGTCATTGAAAAATGGATCTTTTTGAAAACATGTTCAAAATGAGTCAATAACACTTTTATGTGACCTTTGAGATTAAATATTTTATAACAGTTCTTTAGAGAAAATGGAAGGGTATTAAAAGAAAAGTTAAACATGTTTCTGTGATAATCCATGCCTGTTTATTGTTTTGACTCAAACTGGAAGTTGTTAAAAATATAATCCAGTTAGGGTATTTTACTCTCCAACTTGCTCTCATTCATGGATTTAGACAAATCACAATTAATAGTGCAACACTGAATAAACCCATGTCATTTAATTGCTAATGTTTGCATTCTTTCTGTGAATAAAAAGATTATTAATAAAGAAGCATAATAAAAATAATGGTACATATAGCCAAGTGCCAACAACTGATTTCATGCCTGGGGATTTAGATAAGTTTTGCTGCTTACAAAGAGTTATTAATGAAAACCTTTACTTTTCCACCTAAATATTCATGGCATTTAAAAAATGTCCATATGTTAGAAAGAACACATGAACAGAAAGGGCAGATTAACGAGGAATAAAAGTAAACAAATGTGCTTGAATAGTAACAGTTTCTATGTGAAGTAAAACTGGTTAGAAAAATAGTTTTGATGATTGGTGAAATTTATTTCTATTCCTCAATTTGTATTCAAATGTTTAGTGTCAAATAGTTTTAAAGTAAAGTGCTTTTGAATACAATAATTAATGATTCATATTTTAAGTCCATTGAGAAACACAAAGGTGTTTCACTATCCAGAACATGAGGTTACACTTTCTGTCTGACTGCCCTCCCTCTCTCCCTCCTTTCCTTCCTTCTATTCTTTTCTCTTCCATCCTAGCCTTACCTATAAATACTGCTGTTCTTTCCTTGTGTGGATGCTCTGCATTCTCAGTCCAGCTGTATCTAACCCCATTCCACCTGAGTGATGAGAGGTTGCTCTGAACACCATGGGAAGCCTTCCAGAAGTTTGGTGATGTGCCTATCGGTGTGTATTATTCTACACACTGTGTATATTAAAAACACATTTCTTATGGGAGAACTTTTCTTATATCTTTTTCCTCAGAGAATTCTGTAGGTATTGTACTGTTCTTCATTGGCTTAAGCAAAATAGGTTTTAAGCACACAGCATATTCGCATGCCTGTGGGGCTCACTGAGATGGTGATGGAGACGAGATGTGGTGGTGCATATCCACATAATCCCAGCACTTTGGGAGGCTGAAAACAGGAGGATCACTATGAGTCCAATGTATGTAGTAAGACCCTGCTGAATCTGTCCAAAATACAGAAAAAAAAAAAAAAAAAAAGCACATGGCACAAATATAAATGTATAGAAAACACTAGGGAGATAGTTGTGTCAAACAGTAGACCACAACCTGGAATTAAAAAAAGAAGTGTTTTGTAAAGTCATGAAAAGGTACTCAGAGCTGGGTGTGGTGGCTCACACCTGTAATCCCAGCACTCGGGAGGCTGAGGTAGGAGGATTGGTGCAAGTTCGAGACCATCCTGGGCTACAAAAGTGAGCTCAAGGCCAGCCTCAACTGCATAGTGAGACACTGTCTCAAAAAGACAAAAAAAAAAAAAAGAAAAGAAAAGGCACTCAGGAAACTGAAATGCACCTTCTGAAGTCAAAAACGGCCCATCTGAAATGTTATAGAGCATAATAATCTCTCCTTGATAACCTGGAAATGACAAATCTATTGCACAGCAATAAAGCCAGTAGCTGCCAAAGTGTAAGGAGCAGGGTTGGGACTCAGATGAGTAGTTATAGTAGAGAATTTTGTAGGGTGATGAAAATCATCTGATGCTGTACCAGTGGATCCCTCGTTATACCGTTGTCCGGATAAATGGAAGGGACTACACCAAGAACAAACCCTAATGGGAGCTATAGACTTTAGGCGGATTAAGTTGTATCCGTGTTTGCTCCTCAGCTATAACAATACAGCACATTGCTGGACAATATTGATAAAAGTGAAGGGTAGGCATGTATTGGAAGGGAGTGTGTAGGAAATCTTTGTCATCTGATCAGTTCTCCTGTGAACCTAAAATGCCACAAAGAGAAAATATATTTTTAGAAAGAATAAATGATACACAGTGTCAAAAAAAAAAAAAACCCACAGCTTATTAAATACATGGTGCAAACTTTGGAACACAATAATAACTGGCATTAAATTATTTTAAAAAAAGAAATACATCTTTTTAAATCATGGAAAAATAGACCATTCTGTTGTGAATAAAATTAGGTAAGGCTGTCAAATTAATATAATGGGATTAAGGTATTAAATGAATTAATGATGACAGTTTATAGTAATAAAATTATACTCTAAATTGAGTATGTCTAAAAGTCTTTACTCAAAATGAATAGCACATTAATGCTTAGCTATGTGGTAAAATCATTCTTAAATGTTTAAATACAGGAGAAGATAAATTAACTTCAACAAATCCATTTGGCAAATATAAAAAAGAAGTCATAATTAACAAAGATAATTAAATAGAAAGATTTTGTGTTTTGTATCCTTGTTTATTCATCAGTATATGTGGTAGTTTACGTGAAACATTTAGAAAAAATGTTATTTAACCACCGTGAAAAATCTATAGTCATTCAAATACATATGTATATAGATATAAAGTATTTATAATATATATTATATATATATTTATGCACATGGTTTATGAATTTAGATCATATGTTACACTGAAATATTGATATATAATTTAAAACAATATCTTCACCTCTTATATTTAAATTATTATATCAAATAACAACAGAGTCAAGGGGGAGATTAGGAAAGTCAGGACATTCCATTTTAAAATAATGCACACAACTGAAAGAAAAAAAGTCACTCTGTAAAGGACATCTATTGTTAAAAAACAAACAAGTGATATGTAACTCAACTTGACCAGAAATATGCATAAAACTACTAAGATCAATGGTAAAGAAGATGCACTTTTTAGGGTAAAACATAATTAGTTATCATGAATAAATTAATAATGATGATATACAAATGAGATTAAATTATGTGAAAAATAAATCAAGGAAAGGAGAACTGGTAGGAAGGACAGATTCATTGTCAACACAATTCCCTTCTTGGAAAGAAGTCTAATGTTGTTATTCACTGCCATAATACTCCAAAATATAAGACACACTTGATAAAACTATTTCATAAATTTTTCTGAAATTTGAGAAATAAATCATAACCTTCTTAAGGTATTCTGTGAAGTAAAAATCTAAAGTGATATGTGGTATAATAGAGCTGTAATAAAAAATTAAGCCAGGCCAATTTCACTAATGAATATTAAATTAAAGTCATAAGTACATTATCAGTGATTTCAATTAAGCAACAGGATTAAGTTTACCCTGTGAATATAAGTATATTTCTGCACAAGAAAACTATTAGTTTAAAACATCGCATGAACAGCTTAACAAGAATAAAGCATCCAATTAGATATGTCCTGATAGTAAAGTGTAGCACAATTTTTTATCTGTGTATAATAAAAATCTTAGTAAAATATATAGACCAACTTCATAAATTGATTGAACCTGTCTATATTAAATAAAGTTCATTTTATTTAATATTGGTGTGAACTATTGGATTAATGCAATAACATGTGAAAACTAAGAAAACTCAGTGGAGGTCTGTGAAATAAAAGATGCATTAGTTTCTGATTGTATGAAAATAGGCATCCAGAAGACAGACAATCCAAACTAAGACTAAAGGAAATGGGGTCTGTGAGGTGGATCAGCTAGCTGCATAAGCACCTGCCTGGCAAGCGCAAGGTCCTGGCACAAAATACAAACAAACAAAAACAAAAAACAAAACAAACAAAAAACCCAGAAGTCTAAAGGAAATGCTCCATAGCAGGTTTGATTGAAAAATATACTGAATGATTAGATAAAAAATTTATTACATTGTAAGACAAATTTTCACCTGATATAGTGGTACACTCCTATAATACTAGCACTTAGAAGGCTGCAATAGGAAGATGTCACACATTCAAGGCCAGCCTGGCCTCTCTATTGGGTTCAAGACCAGCTTGAACTGCATGCCAAGCCCCTGTCTCATCATCATCATCATCATCATCATCATCATCATCATCATCATCATCATCATCATAATAATAATTAGTCTTCACTTAAAACACTTCCACTTGCCCGGTAGGATTGCTCAGTGGTCTAAAGCACCTGCTTAGGAAAACACTTCCACTTGCTCTGAACACAATTTCTCCATCAAATCTGAAAGTCCTCTTGGCTGAACATTTCCATTTCACTGTTGTGGCCATCTGTATTATTATTAGTCATTTTGCCTTGGGGGATAATCCAGTCACAGAGTGTGAGTCTGATAAATATGGTGAATAAAGACACTCCACGAAGCTTTTGTGAGCCTGTCTTTCCACTGGACAACCCTTGGCAGAGGCTTTCATTGTGTTTTTGACTATGCTGCATGTTGACACTCATGAAAGAAGACACCTAGAAGTGCTCCAGAAAATGGCAAGAGCTGATGGGATAAGCGCACTCAAAGGGAAAGGGGGAGTATTCTTAAGGGGGATTCATCTTAATGTGTTGTATACTGCAATGTTTTTAATATTTAATGTTTACAATGTATGTATTTTGGTCCTCTTGGCAAAGTAGACCAATATAAGATAAAAATACAAGCATATTCATCTTTGCAAAATCATTACAAAATATAAATATCCCAGCTACTATAAGTTAATCAGTATGAAAAGCTAGAATGAAAAAATAAACAGAAGTATTGAATGAACTTACAAAGAAATACATAAACTATCAAAGGGTGTATGTGAATTTCATCCAGGCAGAGGGAGCTACAATATGAAGAGAGTAACATGAAACTTTTTGGAGATGACTGTTTCTAGCTGAGATTGGAAAATTACAGTTTAAAATATTAATAGTACAGTTTTATCTGTGATTATTGCCATTTCCTTTCTAACATAGTATCATTCTCAAAAGTTTTTCTTTTTCTTTCTTTCTTTTTTTTAAATGACAAGATTACTACCATCACTTACATAGGCCAGAATTTCAGTGGTAGAAAATGAAACCTGATGGACTGAGGAGACCTCCATGCTACTTTAAGTAATGACATCTTCTCCCTCCCCCAAGGAAGTATTCATGCCCTCCTGTTACAGAGAAGATACATCTTTTGCTTTCTCTGTAAATTTTCTAGCAGGAATACAATGTGTCTTCCTACAAGCCTTGGTTTCATCACTTAAAGTTATATTGTCCAGGACTGGAGATATATATATATATATATATATATATATATATATATATATATATATATTTCAGTGGTACAGCACCTGCCTGGCAAGTACAAGGGTCTGAGTTTGATCGTGGATATATTACATATTCACAGTATCTATCTGTCCCCCTACATCTACATCCACATCTATATCTATAGCTATCTAATTATCTATGTACTGTCCAGGTTTATTTGTATTGTTACCTATAGGTCTAGAACTGCTAGATAGGATTTCATTGTAAAAAAAAAAATGACTTTCCTGTCATTCTAAGAATATAACGCCTGTTTCTATTAGGGCATTTTAGCTGTTGCTTCATTTTAATTCACAAGGGAACTCAAATGGCTCTTATTCCTGTGTCTCTTAACTTCTTACTGAGTCCCTTTCCTGTTCTTTGCTGCATTTGATATTCTTAATCATTTCCTCATATTAAAATCTTCTCCATCTCCATAATGATGCCACACACCCAGAACTTCACCCCTTTCTTGTCACACTATAAAATCTCCACAGACACCAACACAATGGAATTAAACTTTCTTTTACTTAATGTTTCCATCAATAATAAATAACCTGATTTTCAAGGAATGTTCACCTTACTAGCATTTAATGGCACTAAGAGGAAACATTCCAAATTTCCTGTAGTAGGAAATGCAACTACAGGCATCATGTCTCTCCATCCCTGAAAGGAAGCTGAGTAACTTAAGAAGGGCAGTATAGCTCCTGAGGCCACCGGTGAGAAGTTCTGCACTGCTGGCTCACTATAAAAGATTGCACAGATACAAAAGAGAAGGAAAGATAAACACCCAGCAGATAATGGCCTGTCTTTGGTACGTAGACCTGAGCAACGGTGCATGAACTTTTCCTTTTCCATTTTATGCAGTTTCATGTTGGATCTTACATAATTACTTCTGAAAATATTGTTTACTGGGTCTATTTATCTATCTATCTATCTATCTATCTATCTATCTATCTATCTATCTATCTACACATTATGGCTGGCTCAGCCTGCCCTGGGGAGTTTGGCTGGTACAGCAAAGGATCAAACTGTGCTGGGCATCAAACTGCAGTCCCTGAGGTTGCCTAAGTTTCCTAAGCAGGCACTTTAGACCACTGAGCCATCTTGCTAGTCCTGAGTTTCTCTTTCTGTTGCTGTGATTATTTTTGACTGTTCATTCATTTCAAAAGTCAATGTTACAGCCTCTTTTCATGTACTAGAAACAGAGCATGAAGAGTGATTTTCCTCTTAGTCCTATCCATTTTCACAGTGTCTGAGAACACTTATGCCAACATCACTTGTTTTCAAATTTTCACCCAGTTTACACTGAGCTTCACATATAACCACTCTCTACTGGAACCTCAAACTCAGTAAGCTCTGATTGTCGGCCCACTTCCCAAACCTTCCTTATTCTATAGTAAGTGAATATTTACTTCATAACATGTACCTTGAAGAGCCGGGCGTGGTGGCTCATGCCTGTAATCCCAACACTTGTGAGGCTGAGGCAGGAGGATCGTTGTGAGTTCGAGACCAGCCTGGGCTACAAAAGTGAGCTCAAAGCCAGCCTGAACTGCACAGTGAGACCCTGTCTCAAAAAAAAAAAAAAAAATGTACCTTGAAAACACTTCACAATCTACTTAGCTCAGATATTAACCCATTTAACCTCAGCAATCCACAGCAGAAGTTACTTTATTATCACACCTATTTTACAGATGAAAAAATGAAGATTAAAGAGAGCTTCATATAAATATAGCTACCACCTCATAAATTTCACAGTAACATTCTAGAATCTTTTTTCTTCTTAACCTTCTTCTTCTGTTAGTACACTGTGGTTCACCTCTCCCAGGTCTAACAGTGCTCTTCGTTCAAATGCTCACTGCCAATTTGTCTGTAGATAACTGCTTTAGATTCATTGTCTCAAACAAAGGTTTTCTGTCCTCCATGCTTTTGGGAGCAGTGCTGCCCTTGTGCCTGTACTCTGGCATGTCAAAAGCAGTTTAGATCAAGGGTGCTGGCTAATTTTCATGAAAAGGAAATGGGGATGTGAACATGGGGGAAGTTCAGCTATAATTCTGGCACTGAGAGAGGCTAAAGCAGGAGGATTCCAAGTTCAGACTTAGCCTGGGCAACTAGGGAATTTAGTATAACCCCACAGAAAGACAGAAAAAAAAAAAAAAGGCTAGGAATGTAGCTCAGTGGTAGCACACCCTTGAGTTTGATCCTCAATTACTATAAAATATAAGAGAGACAAAACATGAAAATGGGGTGGTACAAAGGCCATGCTTTCTCAGACTTGACACTCTTGCAGACTCTCAGACTTGACACTATGTGTCAAAAGCTAAGTAAAATGAGCTACAAGGGAGCATTGTAAGTGGCAAGGAGCCATGGGTAAGCTCAGTCCAGTCCACCAAATGCTCTCTCAGCCTGGACTTGTTTTAGATATCCCTTAAAAGGTTGCGTGGAGAAGCCCTCGTTTTTGGATAAGCCATCCCATGGGGCTGAAAGGAGAAAAGCTGGGGCATGGGAAGGTAGCTATCTATGGTCACCACCAACACCTTGTAAGCTGGAGTCCTGGGGACTTGAGACTCACTAGAGTTCACATGTGTCCCCTCTAACCCCACTCACATAAAACACCTTGTAAGCTGGGGACCTGGGGGATATGAGCCTCACTAGAGTTCACATGTGTCCCCTCTGATCCTACTCACATACACTGCACTGCTTTTCTAGTGGCATCACCCCTGCAGGCTGAGCTACCTGGTCCTGGCGCCAGCACACCATGCCTCTTCCATGTAGGGCCCCACAACCACCACAGGCTGCCCTGCTTAAGGCCACAGATCTCTCTGTCTGTGTGTACTGCAGAAGGCTTTTTTTTCTTTTTAATGGCTTCCCTGAGTCAGATCTTTCTGCTTATAGCTCATCTGGGTAGATGTTGGGGACAAGAAAGAAGCTAACCATCTAGGTGGGATCTTAAATTATTTTCACACCACAACTACATGCCCAACCCTAAGTAATCTCTCAGAACAAATAAGGGGGTGGGGCCTCTATAAATTGAGATCTCAAATTCCCTGCTAGTACCCTTAAGAACTGAAAGGTCAAATTCTCCCTTTCGTTGATTGTCCAAATATTAAAATCCTTTCACTTCCTATCCGGAATACAGAAGTGATGGTCGCATTTGCTAGGAGCGCTGATGCCTCAGCTTTTGTCACAAGGTGGCACCACTGAGCAGAGTGGTGGGTGTTTTTCAAAATTCCCTCCACTCCTGCCACATTTGGAGTTTCTGTTTGAGGCAATTCAGCGTTCAGGAGCATGAAGAGTGCAGACAGCCGTCTTCTTTCCTGAAAGCAAGGTCTCTCCTCATACACATGCTCCAGGGCCCAAGTGGAGAGGCCAGGAGAGACCACTTGAGGGCATGATAGGCACTGTAGGCCTTCTGCTAGACCTGAGCCTGGGTCTTCCTCTATTTCTGCCTTCTTATGAGTGCTCCCTTGTGGATTGTGTATTCCTTTTTGCCACTGGCACAAATCAGCTCATACTGTTGTGCCTAGATAAGTCCCCATTTTTAATTTTCAGGAACATGGCTTAGGTTCTAAAGAATTTAAGCTCCTTATCCTGTTACTTCATTCTTTCCTAATACTTGCAGCCCAAGGAGTCTGAAGGATGCTCATGAATAGATATATTCACACGCGCGCGCACACACACACACACACACACACACACACACACACACACACACACCTGTCTTCCCACTCCCCATAACACTCTCATTCTGCACAGCCATGGGTTCATGTTTGTTTACTATAAGCAAAACAAGAGGAACTAAATTTGCTATGAGGAATCTTGTACTAGACTATGCAGACAGTGAACTGGACACTTTAGACAATGAGATTACATAATGCACATATAAAATGCATTATGTATTCCCTTGTGTAATACATCTTGCTATCGCCTTAGAAAATTTCCCAAGTAAAATCAACATATAAATTCACTTTGCTTAATATAAAAGATATAAAGAGTCTACTAATCAAAGATAAAGCAAAAATTAAATGATACTTGGGGAAGTTATTAAATTAGCAAAAAATTCACACACTCAATACAGTTCAATTAAAAGATATGGATGTATTTGTACAGTTGGGCCAAGTAATTTCATTTTAGGTTCCAATGTTAAAGAAGCAGTAGAAGAGGCAGAGCATGCCACAGATGTGTACAGCCCACAGAATCATCTGGCAGGGCTAGCAGCAAGTCAGCACTCAAGCAGGGGTAAGGAACAGAGTGACACAGAATGGAGAGAGCATGAGGGGAGGAAGGAGAAAGGGAAGAAGGAGGCAGGGAGAGAGGGAGAAAAGGAGAAAAAGGGGGAGAGAGGGAAGGAGGAGAGAGAGAGAGCTGGAGGGAGATTGGCAGAGATACACATGGAGACAGAGTCAGAGACAGAAAAGATTCTACACTTGCATCTGTTTAGCATGGATAAGGTGACTGGTACTACCATTGGGAATTTGAAAATGACAGTTATGGTGACCCACACAGACTCTGGAAAATGTGTTTACTGCAGTGGGGTGGGGTTGGGTTGGTGAGTGGGAGCGGGGGCAACAGAATTTAAGTTGTCTGTGCCATGAGATGAGGATGGATGCTGAGAAGTTCTCCATGTGTCTATGCAGAAACTTAAAGACCCCAGCAGATGACAGCATGATCCTTGGCAGCCGATCTCATCTAGAAGCAATATAGAAGCGCTGGCAAAGTAACCATTCCAAGCTCGGCTACCACTGTGCTAAATATGGTTGTGCATGAAGCAAAAATCTGACTCTCAAAGACCTCGGAAGTAATGTGTCCGCCTCTGGCAACAAAGCTGTCTTGTGGGGTGATGTATACAGCTTTAAGCAGAAGGACAGATGCCTTGGTGCCATTTACAGGTATTGGAGTTGTTTGCTCTGTGGCATAGCCAAGGCGCCTGGGTGAACGCTGGGCCTGCATCATCCCTCCATGCACCTGAAGGTGGAGTGCACAGCTCTGGATCTTGCCCGTGAACGCCAGACCCACAACCAGCAGCACGCCCAGCCCCCGGACTTGGTAGAAGTACAGAATTTCATTCCTGCTCAGATCCCTAAATAGAATGTGGGTTGTTAAAAGCTTCCTGGGTGGTGGCCTGGACTTGCCTTCTGGGGGTGGCCCTGGGAGGGAAGCACCAGGGATGTGCTCAGCGTGGGTTGGTGATGAAGGATACACCCTGCTTGACTGACTCAGCAGTTCATACTTTGTTCCTCAAACCACACGGCCTCTGTGCTTCCACCAGGAAATATCTCCACTCTTTCTGTGATAGCGAAGAAGTAAACTCATAGCATTTATGGACACAAGTGACCATGGAAGGATCACTCAGTTTACTCACCAGAGTTTACAAAGTAAGACCATCTTAGGAATTATCTCCAGCCCCTTTGTTTCACAAGTAAGAAATCAAGGTCCATGGACACTAATGTGTTATAATTGTCAGTCCACTGGGAGCCCGTGAAGCCTAGATTTGGAATGGATTTTGTAAATCACGATTATATGGTCTGTCTAATGCTCGAAGATTTCCTCGGCATTTTGGCGTACATTTGTCATATAATATATAATGGCTTTCAGAAGCCCGAGGTTCATGATCCTGGATGAAACAGGTATTTTGGTCAGTGTGATTACTGGAATCCCTAAAAACATGCTGCATTCATGTCTGTAAATGTCACTGAGAATCTCTTTCCCAGTACGGAAATTCTGCAGTTTGGGAAAAATACCAACTGTCTAGGCTAAACCTATAAATAGCAAGCATGGTACTATATATACAACCCACATTATAACAGAAACCTAAAAAAAAAAAAAAAAAATCAGCTGCTGAAGATGACACAGGCACAAAGTGAAGCCCTGCTGAAAGTGACCAGGACTGGGGCCCGGTGGGATGGCTCAGTGGTCTAAAGTGCCTGCTTGGGAAAGCTTGGGCAACTTCAGGGACCTCGGTTCGATCCCCACCACTGAATGCTGCCCCAGCCCTGCCCTTGGGATGGGCTGAGCTGGCCATGGAAATGAGTGAATAAACAAAGGTTCTGAAACAAGAAAATAAATAAATAAATAAATAAATATATAAATAAAAGATTCTTTTAAAAAAAAAAAGTAAAAGAAAGAAAGAAAGTGATCAGGACTTCTTCCTGGACAGGTACGTGAATTAGCTACATAGTTTGAAGAGATGGCACTTACATGAGGCAGCTCTATCAGTGTTACTGTGCTCCATGGGGGTGGAATGCACAGGAATATAGAACTATACAGAAAACTCTGGAATAGGATCAGGGCCCATCATGGGTGCCCATGTCTGATTATCAGTAAATTCCTGATTAATTTCATGAAGGGAATCATCTGAGTGCAGGGTTCCTGAGAGCTCTTGAGACTTTAGTCAAAATCTCGAGGCAAAGATCTCAAGGCAGTCCAGGCATGGTGGCACACACCTGTAATCCCAGCACTAGGGAGGGAAGGAAACAGGAGGATCACTATGAGTCAGAGCTGCATAGTGAGACCCTCAAAACATTAAAAAAAAAAATCTCGAGGCAATGTTTATCCTTGCCTTGGGTGATCCTTAGGATGAATTAAGTTGTACAAGGCAGAGGATCTAAAACCTTATACTATCAGGGTGCCCTGAGAGTGGCACTCAGTCCTGCACCTTCCGGTTGGTGTCACTAATACAGCTGCTCTGTCCCTAAGGGTGTCCTTCTCATCAGGTGTGGAAGGCAACACGGTGGTCACTTGCAGTCACTATGTGCGTTAGAAAGCAGTCAGGCAGCTGTGGAGATGGAGACTACACTTGTTCTGTTCACTGGCTAGGCATCAAATATAGCGTGAGCACTGCTTTTGGTATCTGCTATTTAACACTTCAGTTTTGCCCTTTGAAGTGGAAGGGTGATGGCTGCTCACACAGCTTCTCCCTTCCTTCAATTTTTCTTCACTGTGGAAGTGGCAGGTTCCAGAAGCAAAGATGACCTCGAAGCCCAGTGGGAGAGTCAGGGAGATGAACAGGAACATTATAATAGAAAGAGGAGTTTTGTTCACAAATGAATCCTTTCATACTTCCAGATAATGTTTTGGTTTGCTTGTGGGGGAAAGAGATCAAAGCTACTATTTAATATCATTAAAATAATCATTATTTCTTTCACTTATGTTAACCCCAGCAGAAAGGAAAAATCCTTTGAGTGCACTGCAAATAAAATCTCAACAAAGAGAACAAGGATTCCATGTGATTTTGATGGTGACTGTAAATTAGCCCAGGAGGACACCTGAAAAAGTGGCGAAATCCTGATCTTATGAAGCCAAAGCTCTATCACTTCATTTTTCCTGGCAGTTCTCTCCAATGTTGTCTTTCCACTCTCCCTGTCCTATTATGAGCCTCTGCTCTATAACTGCAGGGACATTTCTCCTCCAGTGGGGGAGATGCCCACTGACACGCAGGGCTTCTTGTCCCAGCTTGCAAGCAGAGAGCTCACAGTTCCTAATTGAATTTCTGCCCTCAGGGGCACAGGGTCATTAGGCCAACCTGCTGTCAGGGATTGGCAGGGAGGCTGGGCTTGAGGCCTCATCTTTTCTTTTCCATATCTCATTCATATCCAAGCACCGTGAGATCCCAAAGCCTGAGGTTTGTTTGCTCAATGAAATATTCTACTGAAATAATAATGTGTTCCTCAGATGTTAGCTACAACTACATGTTTGCATTTGTTGAAATGAGAATGTCAGGTCTCTTACAGATTTTCTTCTTTTGGTTTCTGTTGTGTCTCAATGTTTCTAGAGATGCCAAAATGCTAACATGCTGCCAGATGCATAGTAAAGAAAACCCTTTACAGTCACTCTATTTTGAACCTGCCTATTAGGGCATGTGTCTAGTTGTACCCTCAAAGCCTCCCACAGTCATGGGGGCACAATTTTCAGGGGTGGTTGAATCTAGTTTCTGATTCATTCACTGTCCAATACTGGGATTAGAGGTATGAGTACTGCACCCTCCCCCAGGCAAATAGACTGGATATAACAGAATGGACAGAAAAGGCTTTCTCTCCTCACTTGCTGCTTTTGCCTTCTTCCGCAACCATGAACACCTGCCTGTCATGCGCTGCCCTGCTTTGGAATCAGTAATTATGGACTCAAATTGCTACAAACTGTGAACTAAGGAAACTTTTCATCCCTTCACTTTGGGTGTCAGGTGTTTTGTCTTAGCAGTGCAAAAAGGGCCTAAGACACTACCTAAGTCTCACATCAGGTCTGCCAGAGGAAAAAAAATCTCTCTTTCTCTCCCTCTCTCCCTCTCTCCCTCTCTAGGGTCACGCTACACAGATTGGACTCATAGTGATCCTCTTGTTTTCAGCTTTCTAATGCTGGGATTATAGGCATGCACCACTATGCCCAGTCTCAGTAACTATTTCAGCATCCCTCCTGGACTAAGCCAGTACAGCAGGCTAGGGATCGAATGCCAGTTCCTGTGTCTGTGTCTGCCTAAGCAGGGGCTTTAGTTCATAGAGCTATCTGGCTGGCCCATCAACATGTTTCAATTTGGATAATATAAGGCATTTTAAAAATTTGAATGTGCCAGTAAGTATCTCTAAAAGAATCAAATCCTACCTGGTCTTTGATTATATCTATTTAAATCTTGCAACATAATCAGAGCTGAAAAAATCAAGTCTTATGTTAAGAAATTACTATTTTATTATAACAGTGAATGGGTTGTTGTAAATATATCACATACAAACATAAAATTCTCTAAGTTAATTTTGGATTTAAAAAAAAGCTTGCTCTTAAAATTTAATCAATATAGCATTTATTTTGTTTGCGAAGCCACTTTTAGTATGTATGCTCAAATGAGCATGGATGTTCTTTTCTGCACTTTCTTTTCAGTATACAAATTCAATTTTAGAAATGAAATTAAAAGTGTCATCTTTGGATGTTGTTGAGAGCCATCTGAATATGAGAGATAAAGTAATTCAAAACAGAAGCTCCCAATTTCATGAAGAACTTATGATGTGAAACTGATTATTTTTAATTACATCTAAAATAATTTTGAGTTGTCAGCCCCTATGGGGTTTAACTCTTCTCCCTCTCCCATAACAGTCAGCTCTCCTTGCCATTGTGGGCCAACAGGAAGAGGCTTCAAAATGAGAAATGAGCCAGCTCTTATCTCCCCAAATGTAAAACTGTACATTACCTCATGTCTGAAGCTCACTGGCATCAGGAACACTGATATTTGGGCTCTCAACACTCCATCATGGAACTAACTCCTCACATTAAATTAAACTAGAAAATGCCTGTCTCATTCCCCCGCTTATGAGTGTTCCTGAGAACATTTGTCACTGTGTTTCTACTGCCTTTGGTCTTCAAATACTTGATAGGCTTAATAAACACTGGCAAAATGACAGCAAAATTGTCATTGATATTTTAAAATTTTAAGGGAATTGTTGTTTATTTATTGGATACAAGGTCTCACTAAGCAGTTCAGACTCAGAGTAATCCTCCAATCTTAGCCTCTCCAGTGCTGGGATTATATGCAGATACCACCACCTGATTTCAGTGGCCAGCACAGCATGCCCTGGGTACCAGAGATCAAACTCAAGTCCTTGAGCTTGCCAGGCTGCTGCTTAGACCCCTGAGCTGTCTCCCCAGTCCTGTGACCCAGAGCAGGAGTGGCCATAACATCCTATGGCAGTAACAAACAGCACATTGATCCCTAAGCAAGAAATCTCTTCATTTTTTTATGTTTTAAGACTTGTTGATTCTCTAATGTTCACTCTGATTTCTTATTTGATAAGAACTGCATGAAGGATTCTTGTGCAAAAATATTATTGAAGATGTTCTTGCTTTGGATGTCAGTCTGGAATGTATCTCATTGGTGTCCCAAGTGTAGGCTCTGCTGCCTCAGGATTGCCATGCTTGGCCAGGCAATCCCAGCTCACCTACACTCTGTGATGAACCAAGCTCTGCATAGCTCTGACATTGTCATAGAAACCGCCAGCCTCGTGCAATGCCAACACCCAGGAAAAAGCTCTGAGACCTGCATGCCCACACACATGCATGCACGCCTTACAGTATTTTCTATCAATGGCACACAGCAAGAATATTTTTCTCATATTCATAAAAAGTACCAGGATAATTGTGCTCATAAAAATAAATAATATCAAAGATATCTCACAAATAAACTTTGGAAACTCTTTTTTCTTTTTTATAGAATAAGAAAGGTTCAGGCTTTCTTTCACACTTTCAATTTTTCAAGAAGTACGTGCATGTATGAGTAAGAAATCAAACATTAGCTGAATATGAACATTTGCTGGCATAGAGTGGGGTACACTGGGGTATACTGGGGACACAGGGCTCTGGAGCCCCCTGTTTGTCCTTTTTATACCATGCTTGTATTTAGTGACTTAGAGAATTTGCAGCTGAGCTTTGCAAAATAAAGTTAACAATATAGAGGCTATACAATTTTGTGAAATTTATATTAAGAAAAATACAGATAGCATATGGTGTTCTTATTTTTCTATGAATTTCAGTTTCATCTGAATCATAAATAGGGCAGCCATATGTCCTATGGAACACAGAACATTCTTGGCTTGTGCTTATTTCACAGGAGATTTTACCTTAACTGCCCAGTATATCTTAAGAGTTTTGGGGTTTAAGTAACAGCCTATCTGTCTACTTGGTTGTAATATGTTGGAGAATTTAAAGAGATAGCAGAAACAAGAAAAACCAAAGTGAAAAAGAGAGTTCTTAATGAACAGTGGGAGTTTGAATAGTTTTAATTTTAAGTAATTGAGATCCGTGGGATCTTAGCAAGGGGCTCGTGGACATGTCAAGTCTGTGACGTTGGAGTTTGAGCTTCCCTGTTTGGTGCACAAAGACTGATACTTTGGTCATGAAATCCTGCGACTTAGTCTTTTAACTACCTTTATCAGTTTTTAACCTTTCTTTTTCATTGTTATGTTCATGGTATTGGGAACTGAACCCAGGGATTCACCCATGCTAGGCAAGCACTCTACTAATGAGCTATAGCTCCAGCCCCAACTTTTTTTTTTGTTTTTTCTCAACCAGATGCTCAGACCAAAGTGAATAGTAGATGGGAAAGAATGCGTAGGCTTAGCAGGACGCAGAGCTGCAGCCCTGTGCTTTGCAATGGATACTGGAGCAAAAGCCCTGTCAGTAACGTGACAGAGGCACAGAGGCCAGGAGGGAGGCGCAGAGGCCAGGAGGGCTCTATATTCCCTCACTGCCCAGGAGGTTTCCACGGAACACCTGAGCCATCATTAGCCTTTTTCTGGGAAGGCTTTATTGGTATTTTTGTCTCAAGGAGCCAAGGCTGCCAGTGCCATAAAGTGTTCGACTTCTGAAAGATTTGTTTACAGATGAAATGATATTTTTGGATGTATTCTTAATTTTTTTTTTTTAATGTTTGGTAGGATAAAACTGGGCTATAGCTCAATGATACCACACTTGCTAGCATGCATGAAGCCCTGAGGTTGCTCCCCAGAGCCACAAGAAATTATAATCCTTCAAAATATATATGATTGGTGACCGAGTCCACACAGGCTGGGACAAATGGCATTGTAGCATTGTGTTTCTGCACAGGAGGAGATTCCAGCCCTAGGGAGCCTGTGAACTTAGTGTCATTGTGAAGAGTGACAGATATAAGATGTATGTGCCTGCTGCAGAGTGTGCACTTGAGATTTGGAGTGTGTTATTCACATTGCATTTCATGTGACAGACCAGTAGCCTCACATCAGGGTGCTGCCTCTGTGACTCAGAGCCTCTCTGAGCGACCCAGGAGGCAGGGTAGATCCAAGGCAGCTTGAAGGTGTCTGCCCTGCCAGAATGGACTGCACCAAATACCACCTAGAGGAGATTTTCCACGTTTTCCATCACAACTGTTAAAGGGAGAATTTCCCTAAGAAAGGGCTGCCTTGCGTTTCTGCCTTTCCTCAAGTTGACTTTTCAGGTAACCACCAAAACACTTGATTCTGAAAAGAGAATTGTGTGCGTGATCAGGCATCCCTTTGTCAGCAGCTGGCCCTGCCACTTTTCTGTAATTGAGACTGGTGGAACCCTGAGCAAGGGCCACTCAGAAAGGTCGCTGAGTCACTGTGACAGTGCCCTGCTGAGAGGCTACTGGTTTATCACATGAAATACCAATGTGGGTAACTCACTCCAAATCCAAGGTGCACATTCTGCAGCAGGCACATACATCTTATATTTGTCACTCTTCACAATGGCATTGTGATGTGGTAATAGGATTTTTCTCTCCTAGTCACCAAGACTGACTTACACAGAACAGGCTCAGTTTCAGAGTCTGCTGCCCAGTGTTGACTGACTTCAACCAACCAGTCCATACAGGACTCATGAGGAAAGTAAGAAAAAAATCATAGAATTTTCAAAAGGTATCTAAAAGAAAAGAAAGAAAACACTGTATTTTAGTTAGCTTCTTAAAAGTAAGAAGTCTTTAAACCAGGCGTGGTGGCGCATGCCTGTGATCCCAGCACTTGGGAAGCTGAGGCAGGAGGATTGGTGTGAGTTCGAGACCAGCCTGGGCTACAAAAGTGAGCTCAAGGCCAGCCTGAAGTGCATAGTGAGACCCTGTCTCAAAAAGACAAAAAAAAAAAAAAAAAAAAAGCAAGGAGTCTTTTAAGGACAGTGTTAAATAGTCTGAAATAAAAATTAAGATTGCTTGCTGTAAGGAAAATTTTGATAGAGCCATATGTTATAATTACTTTATGGTGTCTATCGGCTATAACACTACTCCAATAATATTTTCCAGTGTTTTAATTTACAGGAATACTATTAGAAAGTATTGTTCCAAAAAAGAAGTTAGGTAGATCATTTTAAACACCACAAAGTTATGAGTCTTTGCATTTGTATGGTACAGTGCTACCTGAGCTTAGAAACTTATTTTTTACACCTTTGGGGAAGATGGTTGCACTTGCGTCTGTGTGAGCGCTCACTTCCATCAGCCAGGGTGAAGGTGGTGAATGGCAGCGAAACTCAGCCAAGGCTTTGGTGGGTGACCTGGAATTTTTTTGCGAAGAAAAGCATTCATGAACCAAGAGATTATTGCACTTTTCAGTTTCAACTAGACTTTCACATATATTAGGTTCTAATGATTCTGCCCAAGTCATTATCCTATCCATTTTAAAACTGACAAGTGAATTGCTCATGATAGCAAACAAAAACTTTCGAGTACATGGAGTGAGTGGGAGGCCGTGTGCGCCTGAGTACTTCTCCAGCAAGCACAGTGTGAACTCTCCCCACACTTCCCATCCAGTGCCCTGTGAGCACTGCTGGCAGCCTGACATCCTGTAGGGGAAGTAGAACAGGCCTTGCATATCAGCTCCTTGATGTTCAGTATTAATACAGCCTGCATGCAGAAAACTTTACCTTTTATTACTGTCTGCAGGGTTTCCAAAGATAGCTTACTATATACATGAAGGATGTTAATGCCTATATATCTTAAATAATAAAGTATATAAACAGCTACATTTGAAATAACTACTTTGAAAAATAGTAATGAAAAGTAACACAAACAGTTCATTTTATTGAATCATATTTTCTACAAGTGATAGAATGTTTCAATCTGTATATTTTTCACTAAAACATAATTTTTTTGGAAAAAAATTAGTAAACAGGCCATTTTATTGTTTCACAGGACTGCAAAATCAAAATCTATTTTATGTGAATAGCACAATCATGAAACCTACATTGATTAGGTTGAAAAAGAAGACCATTTTTTCTGTTAATGCTATAGAAATTCAGGGAGAAGACAATCTGGGAAAAAAAAAGAATGGGATAGACAATAATAGTAATAATAAAATATTGCTAATTTGTCGAAGTGTGAAAATTAGCAATAGTAGAACTACGTCATTGGCAAGACGCAGCACATTCCCTGTCCACTTTTTTTTCTTTTGGTATTGGAAATTGAGGTAAAGGCCTCATGTCCCTGTCCCTGGTCCACACTTTCCCCTCTTAAGACTAAATATTCTATAATTAAATGAGGCAGGTGACAGGCATTCAATGCATCACACAGAAGTCCTGAAAATCTACGTCTGCTCCATTCTAACATGAACAAAGGAACAAAGAGGGGAAACTACGTTGTACACCCGTGACAGGATCTATTTGATCCATGTTTTTCAACATGTTTGGTTCTTTCAGTATCTGAATTAAACAATCGGGAAGTTATTAACCACATTTGCTTTGCTCTTAAATAAAAGGCTAAATTGAAAGCACTTTCAGAATCACCACCCAGTAACAGAAAAGTCAGCAGGGCTTTTTTTTTTTTTTTTTTAATTTCATGTATTTGGTACAGGGTCTCATGATGCAGCTCAGACTTCTAGTGACTCTCTCATTTTCAGCCTTCCCAGTCCTGGGATTATAGGTGTGAGTGACAAAGCATAGTCTTGCCAGCTCAGCATGCCCCAGAGGTGGGACTGGCATAGCATGCAGAACCGGAGTTTGAACCCTGGTCCCTGTGCTTGACAAAGCAGGTGCTTAATCTGCTTAGTCCATTAATCTGTCTCACTAGACCATTAGTAGAGCTTTTAATTTTGCTCTTTACCATGAATACTGGTAGCTTCCTCTAAAAATCTGAGGTTGCCTCAACCATAACAATAAACACACGCATAATATCCATTTAAAATAAAACACTATTTCTTCCTTCAAACAGAGCTGGCAATAAAGTGAGAAAACATTAAAGTAACAACCTCAGTAACAGTTAAGATAGCAATCCCAGAGAAAAGCTAAGCTATGTGTTATACTCTGTGGGATATGGTCTCTGATCTTTTGCATTTTTTTAAGTAAGCCTTCAGCAACCTAGTGGGGGCCAATGTAAGGAGGCTGAAACAAGAAAGCAGAAACCACTGCATCAGTGTCATGAAATTTCAAAATTACACATGCTGTGTTGTTGCTGGTTTGTTCACTGCCTGAACTTATGAGGCTATCTCGCCAAATGTTACCCAGAGAAGAATCACACTTGCTTCATTTCTTCTTGTCAAAAGCAATCAACAGATTAACTCTTACAAACACAGCTATTGAAAATCTCCTAGATTATGTGTGGACTGTGGCAAGTACAATCATGAACACCTCTTTGATGCATGTGGAGGTTCTTCTAAGACTTCACTTTGTCAGTTGCCCCATTCTGTAAGAGGTCTATGGCTAGGCCTAGATATACAGGTATTTCAGCCTCAGTCCTTCCTTTTTCATGAAGTTCAGGGAAACATGCCAAAGCTCCATGTTCATTCTGACCTACTTAAACTACTGGGAATTACTAATCGTTGCTCTCACAGCACTTACAGAAGAACCATTGGATGAAGAGGATCCTTGCTGGGTGGAAGACCTAATAGCCCTCCCAAGAGAAAAAATGGAGCATGAACTCAATGGAACTGTAATTTTTGTATCCTATCTTAGAGATACTATTTTATTCCTAATCAACTCTCGTAAAAATTGGAGCTTTCATTTCAACACCTTCTCAGGGAACATCAGGCATGGCAGGGAGACGCCCTCCACAGCTCAGCTGCTATACCTACTCCCCAACTCCCACTAGAATTCTCTGTAAACCCATCAGCCCCTTTACAGTAGTAACCTTTGGGCTGGAGTTCTGTGTGGACTACTTTCTCTTTTCTTGTTTCTTTCTGGAAGTTCCATATTTCAAAGATTCAACCATCTTCAAATGAGCTGCCAGATAGATTTCTAAAATGATTGAGGCCAGGGAGATACTTGCGTAGCACAAGTGACTGCCTGGCATGTGCAAGGTCATGAGTTTGAACCCCGGTCCCACAACAAACAAATAAACAAACAAACAGCAAATAAAATAAAATGATCACTGTAGGTCAAATTCAGCTCAGAAGTCTATGATTTCCAAAGTTTTGAAAATCTATTTTTGAACAGAAGCTGGTAAAACATTTAATGAGTTTCAATTCAGAAGAGAATCATCCTTTTAACTTAAATTTGGCCTTAAAACATATTTGATCCACTCAAATACTTAGCTGTGTTCGCAACTGCACTGGCTTTGACTCTACTCCAGTTAAATAAAGTTTAGGTGGCACCATTTTTCATAATCTGACAATTCTTAGAAATTCCATGAAAAGAAATATGGAATATCTAGCTTTTCTTCACAATAGTTTGTTCCAAGGTGTTTTTGTGTAATTTCCTTCTCTAATCAGTATCATTTCTAGAGCATGTTTATTGTTAATAAATTCATTCTTACTAATGCTTTCAAAACATGATTTCAACAGCAAAATAATTTTTATGAAGATTACCAATAAATTATTAATAGGATAAAAGGGCACATTCAAAAAGCCTAATAATGTTCCATGTAAAAATCCTTAATTAAAAATTTCCTTTTGAGTCTAATACTTCTGAACAGTACTGTTCTTGACTCGACAGAGAGAAACAATACCTGTCTTTCTTTTTTTTTTTTTTTTTTTTTTTTTTGTCTTTTTGAGACAGGGTCTCGCTATGCAGTTGAGGCTGGTCCTGCGCTCACTTTTGTAGCCCAGGCTGGTCTCAAACTCGCACCAATCCTCCTGCCTCAGCCTCCCAAGTGCTGGGATTACAGGCGTGAGCCACCACGTCCGGCTAATACCTGTCTTTCTTAATAGTAAGGCTAGAAGCAACAATCAAGTGTCTTGGCCAGGTGCCTCATAAGCTAAACCTATGGGTATTGTAAAGATCTTGCAATGCTCCTCAGAACCGAAGATCGGTTATTAACCCTAGCAGCCATTTCAGTTAGTGTCTGTTTTGAATTTACAAACTATTATA
>PVJA010017491.1:0-41435 GCA_004027025.1 Myocastor coypus | reverse complement strand
AAAAAAAAAAAAAAAACCCATATGATTATATCAATAGATTAAAAAAAGATTTTTTTTTTTTTACAAAATGCACCATCTCTTCATTATAAGAACACTAAAAACAAAACAAAACAAAACAAAAAAACTGGGTATTGAAGAATTATTCCAGAATTGAATAAATGCTATTTTTGATATCTTTCCTTTCTTTCAGGGAGAGGGGGAATCAAACTCAGTATCTGACACTTCTCAGGCAGACACTCAAACTGCTGAGCTATCTCCCTGGCCTTCCTTGTGTTAATCTTGCTAACTTAGGAAAACTAAAAACATTCCCTCTAAAATAAGAAAAAAGATAAAAATGCCATTTTTAGCACTTCTGTTCAACACAGTGCTCAAAATATTTTCCAGCCAATCAGAAATAAAAATGACATGCAGAAAAGAAGTAACTCCAGTTAAAATTTATTTGCAAATAACACAACACATAGAACAAAAATATTTACCCCACAAAATCTCTTAGAATAACCGACTTCAGCAGTGCAGCAGGATACAAAGTCTATACACAAAAAGCAACAACACTTGTACAAACCAATATTTAATTAGATGAGAAAGAATTTGTGATAACAATACTATTCAAGATAGAATCAAGAAAAAAATAAATATCTTTTAATTAACCTAACCAAGAGGTGAAAGACCTCTTAAAAAGTAACCACAATACTCTGAATAAAGGAGATTGGAGAAGATATCACAAAATGGAAAGATGTTCTTTGCTTCTTGGTAGGCAGAATTTCTATTTTCAAAAGTGCTCATACTTCCAAAACTTTTATACAGATTCAATCTAATCTCAGTCAAAATAGCAACAACATACTTCACAGACTGAGAGAAACCAATCCTAAATTTTTCTAGGAACCAAAAGCTGTAGAATAATGAAACCATTCTTGGGTTTCACTAACCCAAGCTCAAAGATGGAGCCATCATAACTTGTGACTTTAAACTATAGTACAAGGCACAGTGATGAAAATGTTGTGATAGTGGCATGAAACACTTAGATCGATAAAGTATAATAAAAGAGACAGAAACATCCCCAGACACATTCACCTATTTGACCTTTGACAATTAGACCAAAATCATATATCGAGAAGTAGTGCTGGGAAAACCAGAAACCAGTTACCTCTTTGCAAAAGATTGAAGCTGGATCCTTATCTCATCTCACATAGTACACTGAAGTCAAAATAGATCAAAATCTAAATGATAAACAGAAACATTGAGCCTAGTGGAAGAAAAAGTCAGTAAAACACTGGAATACATAGGTATAGGGAAATAATGCTAACTGAATAATAAATAGCATCAGGAATTAATAAATGGAGTTACATAAAAGTAAAAACATTCTGTACAGCAAAAGAATCAATACATAGAACGAAGAGACAAACTACAGAATGGAAAACTGATTTTCCAGCTACTCCTTAGATAGAGAACTTATACCTAGAATATGTAAACTCAACAAAAGAATTGAGTCACCTAAAGTGTAAGACCCAATCAAGAAATGGGCAAGTGAAATAAATAGACACTTTCAGAAGAAAAATTACAAAGGGCTAACAAACATGAAAATTAAAATAGTATTAAGATTTCATCTTATAGCTGGGCGTGGTGACACACGCCTATAGTCCCATTGCTTGGGAGGCTGAGACAGGAGGATCAGTGCAAGTTCGAGACCAGCATGGGTTACAAAAGTGAGCTCAAGGCCAGCCTGAACTGGACAGTGAGACCCTGGCTCAAAGACACACACACACACACACACACACACACACACACACACAAAAGGATTTCATCTTACAATGAAACCAATGGCAGTCATCAAGAATTTAAAGAATAAGAAATGTTGGTAAGGCTGCATGTTAAAAGAACTCTTCATTGTTAATGAGAATGTAAGCTATTATGATCATTATGGAAATCCATAGAGAGATGTCTCAAAGAAGTGAAATTTATAGTTCCATATAACCAGCTATTCCCCATTCTCAATATCTTCCCCAGGGAGCTAAAGGCACCATACTACCCTGATAGGTATTTGCCAATGTCTACAGCAGAACAATTTATGAGTAAATTCTGAGAGCAGTCTGTATACCCATCAGCTGATGAATGAGCAAAAAAAAGTTCTAGATATACATAGTGGAATATTACTCTGCTATATAAATGGATAAATTTGAAACTTTCATAGAAAACATAGAAAAATAAAGAATGGATATAGGTAATCAAGGGGATAAATCTCTTTGAAATGGAGATGGGACCAGGAGACAGAAGGCAAGGGGTGTATGGGAGGGAAAGTGGAGGAGAGAATGAAGACATTCCATGCATAGCAGCCTGATAACCTCAGCCAGCATTAACACATACCGGGTTAATACGATCCCATGGTCATTGCCGGCTGAGCAGGCCTGCAATCTCCCAAAGGAGGGTCTATGGAAAGGTTAAAATGAAAAAGGAGGCAAATGGAATGCTTTCAGGGGTTCTCTTGCTATGAGTCTGCTGCCCATCTCCAGCCAAGGCGCCCAGGCTTAGACAGACTCACCAGGAGACATGGACAGCCAAGTGGTTAATTGGAGTCCTGCTCAGAGCTGTTTTGTGGTCTCTATTATTATATGCCATACACATGAGCTAAGAATAAAGTAACATCAAAAATAAAACTGGAGAAAAGGGCTTAAAATGTTGCAGCAAGCACACTCATTTAATTGAGTCACTCACAGAGGCCAGATGCGGAGACAAGCAAGGTTCCTAGCCAGGGCTGTGGATGCCTGCACAGGACCAAGCACCAACTCTGAAGGGCAGGAGGGGAGAAGAGAAGAGTTACATCCAGTTCTGGGTCCCAGGGGGAAGTGTTTTGGTTGAAGAGTTCAATCTATCACAACAGCAGCTGCTCCTGCCATCTGGACCCCTCCTATTACTGTATTGCTGTTGTCTGAAAACAGGGTCATGTCAGGCTCCTGGTGGGAGGTTCAGTCAGGCCGAGTAGACTATCTTGGTTGATTCAGTGCAGCCATGTGCGGGTGGCTCCATGTGGGCAGCAGTGGGGCTGGGTTGAGAGCCTGGCTGGTGATCGTGGTTAAGCTGAGATCCTCAGGCTCTTGGGCAAGTTGGGCATCCAGTAGCTGTTGGCCATGAAGACCCCAAAGCAGGATTTTAACTGCATGAAGGGTGTTGTCTCCATTGCTTTTCCCTCCTTGCTGGAACAAAATATGCAACACCTAAAATTAAGGAAGGAAAGATTTATTTAGCTCACAGTTAGTGGAGGTTTCAGTCCACACTTGGCTGGCTCTAAGGCAGAGTGGCACACAGCAGAAGGCAGCCTTGCATGGTGGTGGAAAACAGCAAAGAGCCACGGGAGGAGCAGCCGTTGTGGCTTCTTGCTAGCTTCTTACATTTACCTCCTTACATTTGCATGTAGATTATCTGCCCCAGGTCAAGTGTAGCACTCACACCCATAATCCCAGCATTGATCACAAACTGTGGAAGCTACCCCAATGAGTGCATGAGGCCTTGGGGGACAACTAGACACAAATTATAACAGACATAGACCTTTCAGGTCTGCTCCAAGGTCAGCTTGTCTGCCTCTTCTACTAGTCTGGCAGTGGCAGCTGTGGCCCACAGGCAGGGGACCCTGCCTGTTACCACCAGGGCTGGCTTCCTGCACAAGCATGTGACAGACAACAGAAGGTCCCAGAGTCTGGGTCAGGACATCCTGAGCTATACCCCTCCTTTCCATGTATAAACTACTGAAAAGTCTTGGTGACACCCAGGAAGGTCAAGCCTGGGCTGCCCAATAGCTCCCCTTTAGGGTGTCAGAGGCTTGATCGCAATCGGAGGCCCAGTCTAATGGGGGACAGTTTTACCCTTTAGTACCTTATGCTGCAAAGTTAGGAGTGCAGAGCCAGCACTGACCTACTACTCCAGAAATGCCCTAAGGCCCCTTTCATGCTTGGCTCCCTAAGGTCTCGTATAGCCTGGATTTGGGCCATTGATAGCATTTGAACCCCATCTTTAACAGTACTGCTGGGTCAGCTCAACTTCTACTCAGGGAAACTTGCCTGCAGAAAATCAGTTAAAGCTTACTTTGTCCTATAAATAAGGTGCTTTGTAGTAAAACATTATACAAAAGTAAAAAAACATAAAATTCACAGTTCAAGGATTCTCTCATAAAAATGGGCTGATTTTACTCACATTATTTCTTTCAGTTTTCTCACCTATAAAAAGTGCTATCATCCCCTTTTTACCCTTGAAATCTGAAGCCAGTTGCTAAATCCTGGGCAGGGGAAGGGGGACAACCAATGATTTCTATGATACAGAAAGGATGTTCAAATAATTTCAAAAAATGTTTTTGATACACTGTATTTTGATACACTGTTCTGAGTATAGATGCTTAGTATAGGTAATTACCTCTGACTTGGGCCAAATTCTTAGGAACAATAAACACACAAAGGCAACAAGACGGAGGACAGGCAACACCTGAGAGCTCACGTGTGCAGGCCACACACAAAATGAGACTCACAAACAAACATGAAAAGCAAATATTTCCAGTCCTGGAAAAAAAAAAAAAACCCAAGTCTTTTCTTTCTTTCTTTCTTTTTTTCTTTCTTTCTTCTATTTCCTTCCTTCCTTCCTTCCTTCCTTCCTTCCTTCCTTCCTTTCCCTCCCTCCCTCCCTTCTTCCTTCCTTCCATCTGTCCTAGGTACTATTCTGTCATTGCTGGGACAAATACCCAACACACAAGCTTAGGGGAGGAAAGGTTTATTCAGCTCACAGTTCCTGGAGGTTTCAAGATGCTGTCCCTGCTTTATAGGGACTGGAGGAAGGACTGCTGTGCTGCCGTGTCCAGGATGATCTGCTCCATACCTCCACTAAGCCACCGCCTGGTGCGGCTGGGGGACTCTGACTGCACGTGCTGTCAGTTTAACCCTTAGCGCCTCTCCACCACACCCCTCAAGCCACGTTTGACAGCCCCCCCCCCTTTGAGCCTTGTGCTTGATAACTCCATGATTTACATGAGGCTTTGGGGGACAACTAGATACAAACCAAAACTCTACCCTTCTTTTTCTTCCTCTCCTCCTCCTCCTCCTCCTACCCTTCCTCCTCCTCTTCCTCTTTCTTCCTCTTTTTCAGAAAAACAGGTCTCCAAAGTCCTTGATAGGGTTTCCACAGCCTCCCAAATCTTGTCCTGGATGAGTCAGGACAACTATAACAAATGGGCTGTAAGAATCCTTCCTAGGGCTCCTATAGCTTCACAAGCCCTGATTCATCTGGGTCAGGACAAATGAAAAATAACCACCATGCCTGCAAATCAGGCCCACAGATTTTGAAATTCCATAGTCCCGGCAAGAAACATTCCTGGATGAGCGAAAAGAGAACCCAAATCTTACCAAGTGTAGTTTGGACAGGCTTGATAGTCTGACTCCGAGTCGCCCATCCTGCTCCACAGCCTGTGGTCCAGCCAACCAGCTGAACTCAACCAAGGTGCTGGGGACAGCCCAGGTCACAGATCTGGGGGCTGAAGGCACCATCTAAAGCTCTCACTGGGTTCCCCTAAGGTCGCTGCGAATGCACTTACTTGAGTCACCCACAGATGCTGGCTGCAGAGCCACGCATGCTGACCAGCCAGGAGTGGCGGGGCACCCTGTCTGTGGCGGGCAAGCGCTGGTCGTGCAGGACAGGAGGGCAGGATGGCTGTGCAGTCCAGGGGCTGCTGTTGTGACTTGGTGCAGATATAGAAATGCTCCTATGAAGCACAGGCTTACCTTGTGATGAAGGAACAATGGCGTGGACATCTCATGTAGGGAACAAGTGGTCTTCTGACAAAGCATGGGGTGATACCAGGCTAAGTAACTATGACAACATTTGCAAGGAACAAACTTAAGGAAACAAAACTTAAGCTTCAAAATGGCACTAGAACACTAAATGATGTTGGTTTACTTTTCTTTCCCATTCAAGAAGAGGAGGGTTAGAAGCAGAAGGCAAACAAAAAAGGAAATGAGCTGTGTTGGGGGCACGTGCCAACTCACCACGATGAATGTAAGATTTGGGGAACACCAATGTGGAATTATAAAAGAACATTTAAAAACAGAAAATTTTAAATAGTACGTGCGTCAAAGAAACGGCTCCCAAAGATATTAAGCATTTCATAATATATGAAATTGTATCTATGTCTAATATCACTTTCAGAGTGTGTTATTTAAAACTTTTACATTTTAAAAGAAACTTAAAACAATGAGGGCAGGTATAAAAAGGAAGAAATAGTCCAACTCCATTTTAAATATTCCTTTTCAGAAACTGGAAAAACAACAGCAGGATAAAATAATTATTTGGGGGGAAAGGAAGGGAAAGAAACCATGAGAAAAGAAGGATAAAATCAAAACCAAGCTCTGTAAATGAGGACAAGGTGGCTCTGAAAAGGGGGGAGTGGATAACAAGAATCAAAATAAATCAGCACAGATGCGAATTCCCTGTCATGAGTGGGGGCATTGTTTATCTAAATAATACCAATAAACTTAAAAAATAATTATTCAATAAATAATTACAAATTTTATTGTTCATTAGTCATTTAGGAGTGTAGATCATGATGAGAAGAAATTCTTTAACATTAATTATTCAATTAATAATTATTCAACAGCAAAAATGTGCTATGGAATAATTAATTGCTACCTATAAGTTAAAAACCAAGACAAGCTAAGATTATGTGATAAAGGTAGAGCAAACACAAGAAGCAAAATAAAAGGTTTTGTGACTGGGATGGAAGACATAAAACTGTGTACACTGGCATATAACCTCATGGCATATGTTTCAAAAATTAAAAAAAAAATAAAAGATGACTAGAGTTATACACAGTGGTGTGAGCTCATTTCTCATTCAGCCTATTATAGCTATTACACCATGAGCTTCACAAAGAATGCCATAGAGACAAGCAATTTCATATATTAAACACCACATATTAAAAATATCTGGCACTAGATGTTAGTAGCACAGGATGGAATCATAAATAAATCGCGCTTTAATTCATAACAGGAGCAGCTCACAGTTTAATCAGCAGATCAGCAGGTAAAGAGATGGGATGGCACCATCCCAGAATAAGCAAGGCTGAGCCCCTCGGCTCATTTTCAGGGAATCGGGGGCACTTTGAGACCATAACACTGAAGGAGCAAAATCGACACCCAGCTTAGGTGTCTCATGGTTTCTCTTTTATACGACAATAAAGGGTTCAAAGAAAGTGCAGAATAGGAACCAGAATATACGTTTAGAAAAAAGAAAACAATGTCCTATAACCCAACATGGCCAATGCATGTAAAAGATTACCTAGATTTAGTATAATAGGATTTTACTTAGATTTTTTTTTTTTGCCAGCGAGTGTGGCTGTTAGTCTGTGTCTATGATAGTTAAACTGATAAAACAAGTAAACCTGGTGTTAGGGGACAGGAAAAGGGAGCAATAAGACTGAGATGTGTTACATACATGAACCAGTTCCATGAAACTTATGTCATCATTATGCACTTCAAACATTTGCTGATAAGAATGAAGATCCGTGCTTAATCTTAGGTGGCCACATGTGCATCAATTACATGAGCCTAATTGCTGGCATATCTGACAATAAGAAGCATATTTCCATGAGACATTAGAGGAAAAATTTATATAACAACATTTTCTACAAATTTTGAATTTTCCACACTCTACACTCTGCCAGGTTTTTTTCTTATTCTGTCAATAATTTTTATTAATTATAAGTTGAAAATGAAGTAATGTTCTCACATGAAAAACAGCAGCCGGAAAACAATCACAAAATACCAAAAAACAAAATGTTTTGAAAGAAGTGAGGGAGCTGGGGAGATGGCTCCGAGGCACAAGTGCCTGCTGGGCAAGTGCAAGGTCGTGAGTTTGAACCCCGGTCCCACAAAAAAAAAAAAAAAAAAAAAAAAAAAAAAAAAAAAAAAAAAAAAAAAAAAAAAAAAAAAAAAAAAAAAAAAAAAAAAAAAAAAAAAAAAGAAAGAAGTGAATAAAGTGTTGAAGTTGACATTCACCACAAAACTATGTCTAGAGGTTGATGTGAAGAAATGACAACCTTTTCAGCTTAGTAAAAATTTTATATTAACCTCAATTATTAACTCATTTAAAATCCCAGTTTAAACCCAGTCTACTTCGTGGTGAAATAAAACAAGGTTTTCCTAGAGCTCCATCTTGTGGCCACCTTGGCGTATACTCAGATCAGATCTGGGTGATGCTCTGGAAGAAACAGAAAGTTGATTCGAACCCCTGCGTGATCTCTTTAAATGGGTCTTTACACACTGCTGCGTAATCTAAAAGCACTTACTTATAAGTTCCCCTTTGCATCTCCAGATCCAATCATTCTCCACTGTCAGTTTCTACCTACAACATATCATAACTGCGTGGGTATATCATGAAACATGCTGGATCCCTCCTGCAGGAACAACTGCTGTAAAAGTAGCCAGGGGGAAGCAGCTCAGAGACAAATTCTGTCACTACGCTCCACAAAAGAACCCAAACTGAGAATGCTCAACATCTTTCCCTGATTTCTCTCCTGAAGTCAAAAGTGTTTGCTAAAAGCCAGCAATTCTCCCACTACAAACGGGGGCCAATACTCAGTACCCGCTCGCTGAGTCACCATAATCCCGACCAATCCATAGCTGGGCTCTAGCACGCTGCTCCAGCGCACATCACAGGCCACAGCGTGTGAAGCTGCCCTACAGTCTCTGCAACTTAGGAGCGGGGACTGAGAGTGGTGAGGACGCAGGTATTTCCGCTCTTCCAAAATTCATGATAGCTTTAAATCCCCTGTTGCAAAATCTTGGAAAAATACACTTTTCAAAAATTACATTACATAGCCATCTAATCAAAATTTACTGACAGTTATCTGCAGCAGTGAGGTTTCGTAGATGTCTTCCAGACTGAACATTCTTTAAAATAGACATAAAACCAAGTAGTTGATGATGATTAATTTAACTAAGCTCTGTGATCTTGGAAAGTAGGAGGGTTACAGAAGTGCACCCTAACTGTGCTTAGTGATCCACGCCTGTATCTCCACCTGTTCTGGGCGGCTGAGGTAGGGCCGTAAAAAGTTCAGTGTCCAGTCGGGTGTGACAGTGCATGCCTGCAATTCCAGAACTCTGGAGGCCGAGGCAAGTTCAGGACCAGACTGGGCTTCATTGGAAGTTCATCACAATTCTGAATAACACAGGGAGACCCTGTCTCAAAAAAATGTGTCATTTAATCTCCAGGTTGTGAGACCTAGCCTTAAAATTGACATAATAATCAATAATAAGAATATATAATGGGTGTAGCTCAGAGTAAGTGTCACGGGTCCAATTCCTAGCACTCCTCCAGTGACACTTGGGTAATGGCGTTCACACTCCTTCTCAGGGATAGAAAGCCCAAACACAATTTTCTAATTTCTAATTCTGCCTAAAAATCTCTGAAGCAGGGGGCCCGGCGGGATGGCTCAGTGGTCTAAAGCCCCTGCTTGGGGAAGCTTGGGCGGCTTCAGGGACCGCGGTTTGATCCCCGGCACCACATGCTGCGCCAGCCTTGACCTTGGGGTGGGCTGAGCCGGCCATAAAAATGAGTGAATAAACGAAGGTTCTGAAACAAGAATGAAAATAATAAATAAAATAAAAAAATTTAAAAAAAAATCTCTGAAGCAAACTGCTTAATAGTAACAGAGGATTATTATTGCAACAGTTCTCAAATTTCTTTCTTCCCATCAGGACTGCTATCTATGGCTTCCGTTTAGCCAGATTAGAACACAGCCTTTGTTGTTATTGTCCCACTGAGGTCATGCTAACCCAAGGGACGTGGCCCTCGGGCTCAGGAGCTGGTATTCCCCACTCCCATCATCCCCTCCCTTTATGTATGCACTGAGCCCTTGCTGTCCCTCCTTTTGGTGCCTACCCACTGAAATGCCTGTAGACCTGTCAGGTAGCTCCGAAACCCTAGTGTCACTTTCCATCCATCTGCACATAATTTATTAGAGCAGTTCCCGAAACCAACCAACTATGGGCAGGAGATGTGAGGGATGGCGCCGCAGCTCCTGCCTTCCACACAGATCCATGCACTTCGCATGGATTCTCGGGGTGAGATGCACACACAGCCTCTTCTGGAGCTTAGGTTTTGAAGGTTGCTTTCCCGTTACCTGCCTGAATCTGTAACTTCTTCAATTTTGTTAGAATTCTAAACTGTAGGGGACAATTTGGTTGTTTATTTTTCTGTTTATTTGCCTCTTTTTTCTTTCCCTTCCTTCCTCTCTTCTTTCCTTCCTTCCTTCCTTCCCTCCCTCCCTCCCTCCTTCCTTCCTTCCCTCCCTCCCTCCTTCCTCCCTCCTTCCTTCCTTCCTTCCCTCCTTCCCTCCTTCCTTCTTCCTTCCTTCCTTCCTTCCTTCCCTCCTTCCCTCCCTCCTTCTTCCTTCCTTCCTTTCCTCCTTCCTTCCTTCCCTCATTCCTTCCTTCCTTCCTTCCTTCCATCCTTCTTTTCCTCCTTCCTTCCTTCCTTCTTTCCATCCTTCCTTTCCTCCTTTCTTCCTTCCTTCCTTCCTTCCTTCCTTCCTTCCTTCCTTCCTTCTTTGCTTCCTTCTTTCCATCCTGTGACAATTCATACCAGTACATTGCCATGAATGTAAAACAGCAATATAGCATGGCTGGTAAGTGACCTAATTGTGAGCTTCACTGGCAGAGATGCTAAACGTTGGATTAAATTTTCATGGCATCTATATAAACACCCTACAATGACTTTGTCATGGGAAAAAGCAGTTAGAAATTTAGGCACTTACTGTCATCACAATGCAGCCCAGGGGAGGAGACAATTTGTGCCTTTGAGAATCCAGCAGGGACAGAGGTTTTAGCCACTATCCTGTCACTGGGCAAACACAGCAACATCCACCAGGTGAAGGAGATGCATATTTGTTCTCACAGCTTAAGCCAGGATCTGGGGCTCTAAGATGGAAACAGGATAGCAAAATTCCCTGGAGGAGGAAAAGGGGCTCAGCTCACAGCAGGCAGGAAGCGAAGAGGAAGGAGGAGCTGTGAATAAGAACATGCTTTGCAGGGTCCCACCTCCAACCAAATCCTGGCTCCTCAGGATGCATTCAGCTTCTGAAGTCACCACTGGATGCATGCCCTGGTGAGTGTGTGACCCCCACAGTCCCCACATGTTCAAAAACACCTGGCTCTGTGGGGGAGATATTTCAGACAGAAGTCCTGACAAGGCTGCTGCTAGGAGAAAACAAAAGAGGCCCCGCCCCACACCTCAGTTTGGTCCCCTGAGTCAGCTGTCTCTGCACACCCCTTCTGCTGTCACTGCATCTTGTGTTTAGAACATAACTGATGGGCCCAGTCTGAAGGATCGTTGCATTCAGCTAGGATATGTCTGCATCTCCTCAGAGGTTCCTATGTCTTCTTAGTTTGCACTCTTCCTGTGTGTTTCCCAAACAATGAAAGCAAGAGTTTGATCAGGTAGTTCTGGAATCAAACTTACCTCAAAAAAACAACATCCCGGGGCCTGGCAGGATGGCTCAGTGGCCTGAAGCGCCTGCTTGGGAAGGCTTGGGCGGCTTCAGGGACCGCGGTTCGATCCCCGGCACCACATGCTGCGCCAGCCCTGCCCTCGGGGTGGGCTGAGCCGGCCATGAAAATGAGTGAATGAACAAAGGTTCTGAAACAAGAAAAAATAATAATAATAATAATAATAATAAATAAAATTAAAAAAAAAAAAAAAAAAACATCCAACAAAGCCAGGATAGGATGCCATATAATTAGGCAAACACCTGATGTTGTAAGACAACAAAAATTTGGAATGAGGCCATTGGCTTTGTTTAAAAGTCTTACTCACACTCTGTCATCCCTCTGTATACTCAGATTAAGTTAAGAAAGTAAATACACACCAAATTGGAGTCTAATTATTAAGTGAAGGAAACATAATTAAATGGTAGCAGTACTCTGTAAAACAGTCAAAATCAAAGGAAAACAAAATATTTCAACTGCCTCAGACAGACACCTAATGCACACAGGTTAACAAAGAAAACCTATGAAAAGAAAAGTATTTCCACTTCTGAAAGCAAGTATGATTACTGGAAAGAAATGCGCAGTTGACTGCTTGCTGGCACTACGGCAGGCCACCTAAAGCCATCAGACTGCGCGCGCCTTGCCCTATAGTTCATCACGGGTTTAAATTCTCCCTCTTTCAGCACTTAGTAGTGACTAGGCAGGAATATTACGCGGAGTCATGGGAGCCTCCTCTCTAGCAACTTGCTGGCTTAAAACTGCACACAATATTAGGAAAACACACTTTCAGGTGCATCTGTTTGAGTCACGTGTGTGACAGTAGGGGCAATATCGGCCCCGCCTCTGGGCTGTCTTCCTGCTCTGCGCTCCCAGCTCTCCTTCGTTCATCAGCACCTTCATTTCCATTCACTGTGAGTTTTCTGCCTCTGAGACGGTAAAACACAGACAGCGAAACACCTCTGAAACCTGAGACAAAATAAACTTCTTCCTTTAGTTCTGTGATCAGGTAGTTTGTCCCAGCCACAAAAAGCTTATCACTGTCACATTACGTGTGTGAGCTAACACTGCCGATGCATGAAGCCTCCGCTGAGGAGACCGCCTCCGTGGGTTCTAGTCTGCCGCGCCCTACGTATTTGCTGACCACGTACACACTCCAGGCTGACTCAAGCAGCCGTTTGAATACAAAAATCATTTTCCAGGAAATAGCCGCACTAAAGCAAGAAAGACCAACAGAGATATGAATGAATGCCTGACATTATGATTCACTTGCTGTCCACTGCTTTGAAGCTTGTCACTGTCAACTCCAGTTGACAGTGGACCTTGGGCAGCCCCACTGTTATGGGCAGCCCCAGGCCATAAGCTAGGGAAGTCTGCAGCGCTTTGTACACTAGAGGGGTTTTGTGACTCTTCCACTTTAGGGTCAACACAGACTTCAACATCAAGTCCCCGGTCATAAGTCTCTGCTTCCCTACAGTTTGTCACTTGGTTTATATGAATAATAATGAGTTACAAGAGATACACATTTTCACTTCAAATTTTTGAAAAGTAAACCAGGAAAGTGTTTGCTTTCCTTTCTTATGAAGTAGAAAGAGATCCAATCAGCCTTTTATGGATGACAACCTTGTGAAGAATTACTCTCTACTCAATTAGAAAACAAGGATGACAAGGTTATTTTCATAGGACAAAACACGAACTGTCAACAACCAATGAAATGTAAGTTTTGTCCCGTGTCTTGTGTGTTAATGGTTCCGTCATCTTTCTAGTAGAATGGCGTCATGAGCTGCTCAGCGTCGAGGGCAGTGGCAGGGAACCCCTGGCCTATGTGCTGCAGTGCACAAGCAGAGCTTTCTCCGTCAGCCGTCAGCAGAGGGCCCAAATCACCCCAGCATCACCGATCATGTGAGCATTCAAGCACAGCTGCAGCATTGGCACTTTGCAATAAACAAGTGCATTTGTGGGGTGCAGTTTGGGCCCATGGTCTCTAAAATAGTTTCACCAGCGCTGCTCTGGCATTTATATGTTCCAGTTACCTTTGACATATCATGCTTACATGTTCTGCTCAGCTGTTTCTTAACTCTTCCATACTACTATCATCTAGTCATTTCTGCTGTCAAACCTAAACAATTTGTAAGTAGACATGTGAAAGATGACACTCCCCTGCCATTTATTCTCCTTGAGGCTTAACTGTATCTCTCTGTTTCACTGAACATTTGAAGTTGGTTCTTTGTGTGTGTGTGTTTGAGGCAAGGCTATGCAGTTCAGGCTGGCCTTGAACTCACTTTTGTAGCCCAGGCTAATCTCAAACTTGCACCGATCCTCCTGCCTCAGCCTCCCGAGTGCTGGGATTACAGGCGTGCACCACCACGCCTGGCTTGAACTTGGTTCTTACAAATATGGTGATATTACTGGTGAATTCTTTTTTTTTTCTTTTTACTGGTGAATTCTAAGGACATATTTATCATGGCTATTCTGACTTGTCACATGACAGGAAATATGAGAATACACAGAGTACTGCATTACAGGTTTCTCCTCTGAAGATTCTGATAAAAGATTTTCTAATATTCTTGAAACCTCTAAGTGACAATTCTGGATGCTGTATGGCCAAAGGTTGGTTGGTGATTGGACGATTCTTGGTACCTTCTCAATTGGGAATGGCTCACACTACAGAAAGACCAAGAAATGCTTAAAAGGTAGAATTTAAAAAAAAATTATTTCTAATTGACATAAGAGTTTGAGATAGTTAAATCCCATTGTCTTAGTTGCTTTTCCCATTGCTGAGACAAAATACCTGACACCCTTAAGCAGATGCAGCGGCTGGGGTTCCATCCCCTGCCCTGCCAGTTCCATCCCCGGGATGCGCTGAGATGGCGATTGAGACTGGGCAGGCAGCTCGTGCCTGTAATTCCAGCTCTTGGGAGGCTGAACACAGGTGGATCACTATGAGTCCAATCTACTTAATGAGACCCTGTAGACCCAGTACTCAAATACATCTTAAAAAAAAAAACAAAAAAACCTTGAAACCCAAGGTTAAAAAAGGGAAGATTTATTGCGACTCAGTTTGTAGAGGTGGCTGACTCCAGAGCAGTGCGGCATGCAGAGTGCATTCTCAGAGCAGGGACAGTTCACAGTAGATAAAAGGCAGGAGGACAGTGAAGAAGCAGGAAGTGACAGCCAGCAAGTAAAGGCCTTCATTCTGTCACTTGTGTTTTACCCAGGCCATTCACCCTCGGGGTAGGTAGCTCTCATGCCCAGGGGGCGCAGCCTTAACCCCAGTCCCACACTGTGTATCAGTGCCTGAATTGCATCCTTGACCCCAGCATCACACCCTAGATTCAGTCACCTCCCCAGACATTTGGGAGGGACATCTAGACATAAGTCACAACATTGGATCTGTGTAAAGGGGGAAAGAGACAAGTCTAAATAATTATTAGAACGAAAGACTCATCAATTATATAAGTATATCAGAGAACTGTACAAAATCCTTAATAATGATATTTTCAACATTTCAAACCTTGCATACACTTAGCCTCAGAGATTTGATTTTCTAGTTAGCATGTGGTAATTGTTTTCTTGAGCCTTGTGGTTCATTCTACAAAAATATATGACACAAAGAAGAGGATAGATAGTTAGATGGTGACTTTGTAGCCATGTTTGATAGAAATGCAGGTACTGTAAACATTCAATTATTTGGCTCTCATATGACATGGTAAGAGGTTCAGGGAAACTGGGCCACTGTGACAGAGGACTTAGCCACCTAGCCAACATTCATCAGGATTCATTGATAATTTTGGATACATAGTGTTTCTAGAGGTATAGAAACTGTGGACCTGTATTACCAGCCACCTAGATACACTCATTCATCCAGCACTGACCAAGTTTGGGAAATACATTCATTTTGGTAAAACAAGATAATAGATTTTTGTTTTGTTTTCTTTGAGATGGAAAAAATGCTTATAATTTAGGCCAGGTTGTTCTAGAACTCAGTGATACTCCTGCTTCTGCCCTTCTGCGTGGTGGGATTATAGGCTTGTTCTAAAACACCCAGATAGATAAGAATTTCAATTAGAGCTCTCACTGAGGAAATTGAGGTTGTTATTTGCCTCATAACGTTACCTCTTAGAGTTTTGGCAGTTCTCAAGGAGGAATTCTATAGAAAGGAACAGAGAAAGAAACAGAGATTTTATGGACTGCACATCTTCAGCTTAATTCTTATCTTTCTTCTGGAGAGGAACCCCAATCCCGGGCTCCAAAGGCCATTATTTGCACATTCTGTCACTTGACGTGGACAGAGGAAAAGAGGGTACGCAGCAGTGCAAAGCTGAAGAATCTGCTTATGTCTAAAGAATGAAACTTCTATAGCTTCATGCTATAGGGCTGGTTGCGGGTACCCTTTCCTATAGTGTGTCCCTCAGTCTTGAGGGCCTTGAGGGGCCACAGTGTCCAGCTGGCTGATGTTGGATAGCTGGAGCACAATACATTCGTTTGGGATGCTTCCACCGGGAAATGTAACACTGCAATCGTGAAAGCTAAAGTCTGACAGAGAGCTGACAGCAACACCTGCCAGAAGGGCTTTGTGATTTAATGCAACCATGCATAAAATCTCTCTTTCATAACATTCATAGCTCTACTTCTTTTTAGTAGGGTTGGCGCACAGTGACACACTTATGCTCAAAAGTCCCCTCCCCCTCAATGCATTTCCTTTTCTTCTAAAGGCACTGTGTCCTTTTCCTTGATGCTGAGGGAGATTTTCCAGGCATGATCATTCAGAAGAGATGTGAGAGGTCACTAGAATCATTGACATGAAACACTTCTTGCTAAATTTGAGCAATACCAGAGATTTAAAAAGGGGTCCTTTAGGCTGAATGTATCTGGAGTCCATTCTTAGGTTCCATCCCATGTTCTAGAGTGAGCACACCAAACAAACCTTATGATCAAAGCTTACATGCAGATAGGAACCAACCCAATGAGAGCAAAGCAAATTCAATCTTAAACTAGGATTTAGTGAATCCTAGTTTAGCTAAAGAAAACCAGTATTTCTATGAGACAACGTTGTGTTGATCAGAAAGGTATATTTAAGCAAAACCAGGGACTCTCTTGTCTTGTAAACCAGTATAAACTGCTATTTAAGAGAACGCATGTAATCTACTACTATAAAAGACAAGAATTATATTTTAGTAACACTTTCATTACTTTTTAGGTGCACATGCAAAAATGTAAAAATTTCAAATACAGAATACAAGAATCAATGTTTATTTTACCAACTGAAAATATATTTTTTTTATGATCAAAGGAATATAGACTCCATCTGCTGGAATTTTGCTAAATACTTAAAACCTGAAAAAAGACAATAGACTTAAAGCACAACAAGAAATTATTTTAAGAAATATAAAAATATTTTTAAAGTTTTATTTTAAATTGCACTTCTTGCTCATCAATCCAGACTATATCCTAAGCCTTTTGGCTTTAAATATAAAGATGCTGACATTATCACTGACACCACATTTGAATTATTTTTCATTTTTCTAAATATCCATCTTTAATTAGAAATATTTTACTTACAAGATGTGCTGTTAAACTATCAGCAGAGCAGTGCAGACATCTGTAGAGAATAAAGTCAGTTTTTAAAAATGCACTTTAAGTGCTTAACTGAGACAAAGATTAGACAGTCAGATAACAGTTTCTTAGAGAAAAGTAAGCATGCCAGGTTTTCCTAGACTATTAACATTAGGCCACATAAACGAACCCATTAAGAGGCCAGGTAAATCTTGGCTATTAACTTATTACTGCAAAAGATATTTTCTAAAATCAACTTTTACTAGATATTAAATGAGTTTTACAAATTATTAACATTGAAATATCTTAAAATGATTAACAAACACAACAGCAAGTCTGTTTGAGACTTATTACTTAAAGCTCTTTTTAAATTGTTGATCCATAGTTTAAAATAGTTGTCACTTTCTACATGCCTTTTTCCTTTCTAGTAGTTATTCTAAAATTAGAAAAAATATTTACATTGATTTTAATCACTGCCTTATATAAGCATGTATAGCAACAATTTGGATGCTTATACCTAGTACTCTGAACAACTAATTTGAAAACAAAAATATTCAATAAAGAACTGCTGTTGAATTCCTTTCACTTTATTTAGTGCAATTCTGTATAGTTTCTAATGTGTTTTTTTCACTATTTTTCATTCTCTTTAAAAATTAAAAAAGAAAAGAGAATAATGCTAATGTAACACATAAAGAATTACATTTAACAAACCCCAAAATCGGTTCATAATTTTTAAAGAAAAACTATTCATTTTAATGGGAAAAATAGCAATAAAACAGTTTCAAAATAGGTTATTAGGACAGTTATAATAATACATTGCATATTGTTGTCTTCTTCCTAGTTGTTCAGAGGACAAGATGCAGACATGATATCTTGTCTAGACAACATTAGTACAGATCTTTCTTCTCATTGAATTAATAGAGGGTAGCTGTATGTATATCCTAACTTGATTTACAATTTTAAAAAGATAATCTACATGAATTTATACTCTAAAATGTCTCTAGCATTGTAAGTTAGTTGTAAACAAATAAAATATTTATTTAATCTGATTGCCAGCAGTTACTTCTGTGTTGCCCACAAAATATAAAAAACATAACAAATGGAAGTTAGTGTCCCCAAAATCACTTTTTACAAGGAGAAAAAATGCTCAAAATTATACTGAAAACCTAAATTGTGGCTCTTACATATGTATCAAAGAATGGTGTTGAAAATCCTTTGAAATCTTTTCTGTCTTTTGAACTTGAATATTTACATTGATCTCAATAAAAATTATTTTCTCCTCAACTTGTCATATTTTCCAAAGGAAACTGTTCTGCATAATAAATAGTCCTATAAGTTTTTTAAATTGGAAAACTATAAAAATGAGCCTATGAGTTATTAGCATGTAAGGCTGTAAAGCTGAGAAGATTTAGAAAGATCACAAAATAAAGAGGAAAATGCTCACTCGACATCAGAACCTATCGACTTCGTAATTCTAGAATTGGGACAGTGATTACCCATTTTATGTGGACCAAGCTTATTCAGGAAATTAAGAAATGTGACTGGATAATGCTTTACCCAGACAGAAGGCCATGCTTAGAATGAAGATTTTTATTCCTTCTCATAAACATAGTATGGAACATTTCAAGTAGACTTTAACCAGATTGCTACTTAATAAACAGAAACATTTCCGTTGTTCCAATTTCACTTTTGTAACAAGTGATAAGGAAACTCTGTTGTCCAAACTGGCTTTGCTGAGTAGAATAACCATGTAGAAGCTTTCAGATTGCATAAACCATTGCTTCTCATGAAACAAGTCCTGAGTGGATACCAGAACAAAACACATTCCAAACAGATGCAGTCATGATGTTGGTTTGTCATAGATGGCTTCTGTCAGATTGAAATAAAGACTATCTATTCCAATTTTCTGTAGGGTTTTATCATGAGTAAGTGCTGGACTTTATCAAAATCTTTTTTTGGCATCTATTGAGGTGATCACATGATGCTTGTTCTCGGCTCTGTTAACATGATACATTACATTTATTCAGTTTTGTATGTTGAACTTTCCTGCAACCCTTGGAAGAATCACACTTAATCATGGTATATAATTTCTTTGACGATTTGTTGCACTCTGTTTGCTAGTATCTTATTGAGGATTTTTGCATCTATGGCCTGTAATTCTCTTTCTTAGTTGGGTCCTTCTCTGATTTTGGTATCAGGATAATGCTTGCTTTCCAGGAATGAATTTGAGAGTATTGCTTCCCTTTCAATTTCATTAAAAAGCTTGAGAAGTATTGCATTAAGTCTTCTCTAAGTTTCTTGTAGAACATATTAGTGAATCCATCAGGGCCTGGGCTTTTCTTTGTTGGTAGGTTTTTCATTATTCCTTTGATTTCACTAATTGATACTCATTTGGCGGTTCAGTAGGGTGCTATTTAATTTCCATGTGTTTATGAAGTCCTTATGGTTTCTTTTGTCTTAATTTCAAACTTCACTTAAAAGGGGTTAGGGAGAAATAGAGTAGAAGAGAGAGAGATCAGAAATAAGACTGGAGGGCAAAGGGGATTGTGATAACTTTGGGAAACTGGCTGCTATGGTTTGTATGTAGTTGTCCCCCTAAAGCCTCATGTAAATCATGGAGCTGTCAATCATGTAGCTTGAGGGGTGGGGCCAAGAGAGGCACCTACCGCTGCCAGAGAGTGTCCACTCCCCCCAGGCAACGGTTTTCTTGGTTTTCTAGGAGGTATGGAGCGAATCATCCTGGACACGGCATCGTAGTCTCAAGGCCTTGCTATGTAATTTAGGCTGCTTTAAGTTATGAAACCTCTAGTAAATGTGAGCTAAATAAACCTTACCTCTCCTAAACTTGTGTGTTGGATATTTGTTCCAGCAAGGAATGAAAAGTAACTAAAACACTTGCGCAGAAGACTGAACAGTAAGAGAGAATGAATAGCTAAGAGGGAGCAGAACAGGACCACAACCACAAAGAGGCTTAAAAATGATATTTGTGCTCTATAAAAACAAGATGTAAAGAAATGAAGCCAAAAAAAGGTCCAAAAAAAAAAAAAAAAAAAAAAAAAAAAAAAAAAAAAAAAAAAAAAAAAAAAAAAAAGCTGCGAGTGGTGACTCACGACTGTAATCCCAGTACTCGGGAGGCTGAGGCAGGAGGATTGGTGTGAGTTAGACACCAGCCTGGGATACAAAAGTGAGCTTTAGGCCAGCCTCAACTGCATAGTGAGACCCTGTCTCAAAAAGACAAAAAAAAAAAAGAAAGAAAGAAAGAAAAAGAAAACCTCCAAACAAAACAAACAAAAAGAGTGAGACAAAAAGAAAAGGAAAAAATTTCCCCCTCCAGGTCCTTTCTTCTGGCACTGGTAGACAACATGTGGAGACAGATTCTTGGTCCATGTCTATCTGTCCCAGTGAGGCAGCAGTAGCTTTTTTTTTTTTTTTCTAAACACGTTAGTAGCACATTCCCAATAATTGATGCAATGAATATTGTTGTCCTTGTAGTACTTATTTAGAGCACAAAATGCAGATGTGATACTGTTTCTAATCATTATTGATACAAAATTTCTTCTCATTGAACTAAGAGAAACTTTCTCTTGTATACATAGTCCAATATTCCATAATAGTAGTGGGTTATTGGCAGAACTGGAAATGTCAGAAGCTGTTGATTTAAGCCTTTTAGAGCTCAACATACCAATCTAGCTTTATCTTTATACCTCCGGGCTAAACTTTTCTAATGAGTGGTTAAGGGCAAGTTAAAGCAAGACCTGCATAACAGAACATGTAACTTTTGCATCTCCCAGGGTCAGTCAAATTTCCTCAGGATTTACCTTGAAACCATGTACAGTGCTTTGTAGAACTGTTGTCATGGCCATTGCTGGACCAGTTTGCTGTCTGTGAAAGCCTGAGAGAATGTTTTCTCTGTAGGTGACTGTCCTTAGGCACACTATACACCATCAATCTCTTTCCTTCTGTGGCCCCAAAAACTCCTTAAACAGAAAATTTGGGACACCACTGAGTTATAGGATGTTACAGCACAGGTTCTTCTATGTTCTGAGTCCTCACTGACCTTGAAGGGCTAGGGCCAAAATATTGGCAATCCTTGTACCCCTTCTTTTTTTCTAATTTTTGGTTTATAAACTTACGTTTATACTCCAAAAGAGCTTAGTGATACTATTACTCTATAACATAGATACTTGAGCTTAACATCACTATCTTTCTAAATATTAAATGTCTTAGACTTAAGTTGGAATGAGTATTTTTCCATCCATCACTGGTATTCTAATAAATCCCTATAAAATGTGATAAAAGCAGTTATACATTTTTACAAAGAAATTTAGAAATCTAAGCATATACTGAATTGTAGCCAGCCAATCCTTTGTCAGTTTTCCTTGTCTCTTACTCTCTTTTAGTACAATTTTTTTTATTTTATGTATGTATGTATGTACATACATATGTATGCATGTATGTATGTATGTATGTATGGTTCTTTTTTTTTTTGGCAGTGGATAACCTCCACAGTCCTACCTCCTTCCTGGAAGCCTGCAGCCCTCAGCACGCCTCCCTGGGCCTGAGCCCAGCTGGGAGCCACTAGATGGAGCCAGCAGCCTCTCTGAGTTCTGAGCTCATCCAACCCCGCTCCAAAATGGTTCTCAGCCCCAGGATCTCTCCCGTGGGACGACTGCCCCTCACTGAGTCCTTACCGTCTGTGCTCCTTCCACTGCTACAGCTCTGCTTGGAGGTCTGTGGGTTGAGGCGGGTAAGGTGAATGTGTAACTGGAGACATGCATGTGAATGTACTTCTGTACATCACAGCACAGGGCACTGCTGTCCCTGTGTGTCTTCCTCTCTCTTGTGTTGTAGGCTGCAGACTCTTTCTCTGTCCTTCAAATGTTGATCAGTATGCTTGGCTACATTTTCCCTCCCTGTTTCTGTCCAAATTTGGTTGTCATCTTATCTCATTGATAAATGAGGACTTGAATTTTTATCTGCTCTTACATTTAATTATTTATTTAATATCCAGATCACTATCATAGTCCATCTTCATTTGTGGATTGGTGGATATCTAGGCTTTCAGGAGCCTTCTTATACTTCTGACTTTTTCCCTTTCTTTCCTTTTTTTTTTTTTTTTATGGCTGGCTCATCCTACCCTGGGGGTGGCTGTTGCCACATGTGCTGCTGGGGATCGAACTGTGGTGCCTGTGCTTGCCTAAGCAGGCACTTTAGACCAATGAGCTATCTTGCTGACCCCGACTGTTTTTTCAATACTTCTTACACATGTAGGCTAGAAGTTCTCTATGTGTGACCTAGAATGTTCTGAGGAGCCCTGAGATATTTTAAAGGATTGCATGTGTTAAAATCTATTTTCACAATATATGTGTTATGTTTCCATCATTATAATAAGATACCCGAGGTAATGAAGTGATAACAGAAGGTTTATTTTGGTTAACAGTTGTGGAATTTCCAGCCCACAATTAGTTAGCCACATCTTTGGGCCTGTGTTACAGCAGCACATCCAGGCAGAGAAAGTAGCATACCTAAACCATCTACCTTAATCAGCCGGGAAGCAGACAGAAGGTGGTCCAGGGCCCCAAAATGTCCTTCGAGGGCCCCACCCACTCTCTTATGGGTGTCCCACAATGCCCTTCCTCCTCAAATTTCCCACCTTCTAGTAGCCCCACAATGGGACCCAATCTTTAACACACAGGCCTTCCATGGACGTCCAACATGCAGAGTGTGACAGTCCTGTGTGTGACAGGAGCCTTAACTTTTCCACTTCTGCCATCTCCTTAGTGGACAGTGGAGTTTTCCCTAGAGGCCCTGTGATGTGTGGTGACATCATTGTCTTGGGCACAGATCCTCTACATTGGATCTCATCCAATTTGAGGAGAAAAAGAATCTCAGAGATTCACTTCTATAAAGCAGGAAGACCCTCACTCAGCCCAACTAAAATAACTTCATCAGGTTGGCTCCTAGGCCTGGTTCTCAGGATTACAGAAACCCCCAAACTATTATCCTGCACTTTCTGCCAGGTGCTTCCCATTAGAACCCCAAACCCACCAACAAATGTCTCCCATTTCCCTAGGTGGGAGCCCTGCTTAGCTACTCTCTCCCTCTGTTCATGGCCAGTGGTCTTCTCTCCTTTTCTGAAATAAAGCAATTACTGTTTGGCTCCACCTTGCCTGTTTTAGTGGTCTCAGTGGCCCTTTGGGGTCTAGCCTGACAGTTACACTGTTCAGTGATCCTGGAACTAACTTGTTTGTTCATAAAAATCTAATGAGTGTAGAACCACTAAAAGTAATTTTTCATACACTGGTACATGCAACAAGCAACTTCCCTAAGAACATTATTGCACGATCTTCTTTTGTTACGGTTGTACAATCAGGAGACCTGACAATCCCTGGTCTTTCTGCTAGTGAGGAGGGCAGCATTTCTGGATCTCTGGGCAAGGGGGAACAAGGAAAGAGACCATATGTGCCCAGGATGTGAGACAGCACTGATGCTCATGGAACACCCAGAAAAGAAAGTCCTTCCTTTCTGTGACCTGTAAGAGTTAACATTTGTTCTTGGGTAGGTGCATGGATCTATGGCTATTTTGTATCAGGGATTGTATCTGTGCTTTTAACACACATATGTTATCCATATACATATATGGATGTCAGCTGGATAGAGTAATGTATCCTAGTAAACTCAAGAGGCTGAGGCAGATGGCTCTCAAGCTTAAGGCTACCCTGGGCTACATATCAAGTTCAAGGCCAGCTCTTTATAGCAAGATCCTGTCTCAAAACCCAGAAAAACAAAGAAAGGAGAGAGAAAGTGTGTGAGGACCACAGTGATGTGTTTAATCCAGAAGACATATGAGTTTAAGGCTTGGCGCCTTGAGACCTGGGCCTTCCAAAGTTCCTCTGCCCTGTCCTCTTTCCCTCACTTCCTGCTCCTTCTTGTCTATGGCCCCTAGGTGAGCCCAGAGATCACAGTACCCAAGTTCAGGTGGTGCTCTGGCCCAGAATGCTATTACGGACCAAGTGGTGAATTGAGTGATAAAAGCTGAGCTGTGGTTAAGAGTGGCTTTTCCCACAGGAAGAGCTTGGCCACTTGAACCTGCCCTCAGGTTGTTTTGGCACAAGAATGAATCTCTCTGGGGTGGGGACCTGGTGAGGAAGGAGGTGCAGGACACTGTGGCCACTGTCTGGGAAGCAGTTCAACCTTCTGGGGACATCATGAGCACAGTGCCTGGCACACAGCAGGAATGCGCTGAATGCTTCCCTGCCAGGGGGAAATTTTATTTTGCCATTGTTATTCACTATCTCTGATTTTTGGTGGAATTCTGTTCACACTCCTGGAGTGGTTCTTTTTCAGCTGTTTTCAGCTGTGCAGGTGAGACAGGAGATCAGGACATGGCAAAAGCTGGCCAGTAATGTGGGCCTGACCTGTTCAGCACAGGAGCCCAGGCACATGTGCAGAACAGTTCTCAAAGCCCTGCATGTGGGCTTCTCCCAAGAACTTTAGCAGCTTTCTAAAGGAAAACCTAGACCTGACAGCCCGAGACGTGCAAGCCAAGCACTGCCTCTTAGCACCCAGATGGAGAAATTTTTGGTTTCCTTGAGATTTAGACAACAAAAAAGCACACATTAGCGCCATGAAGACTTGCTGTCTTAACTTTCTGTGGTAGCCCAGGCTGTGATTCCCAGATGCCGTGGGCGCGTTTATCCCTGATCTCACCCTCTTTGCCTGTTTACTTGAGCCACGCTTGCTCCACACAGCATTTCTGTTTCACTCTTCATTTTTGCTTTCTTGAAAATAAATGTGGGCACTGCATTTTGCCCATTTCTTTTAGTTCTTTGTTCAAGGCAAGGAGAACTTGGACTCCAGCCCCAGAGGGAGAGATGAGTCACTGAAGGATGGTGAGCCATTTCGGAGAAACAAGCTCCCCAATAATAGAGGCATTTTCGTGTGTGGTTATTACAAGTTCTTCCATCGTTTAGCAAGATGCACTCACTAATTTTCTTGTGACTTACAGGAAGACTCAGTTGTCAGTTTTTTTTTTTTTTTTTTTTTCAGGGAGAAAGGTACCAGTGATTGAAACCAGGGCCTTCATACTGAACTACATCCCTGGCTCATTTTTTAATTGTTTTGTATGAGATGGGCTCTCAACTTTATCACTAAGTTGCTCAGGAGGCACTCAAACTTGAGATCTTGTCTCAGTCTCCCAGAGTGCTGGGATCATAGCAGTGGTGCCACTGTTCAAATACTCTTAGGCATTATTTCAGAAGGAGTTCTTCTTGCTGGGCTGCACTAGCAGTCCTGCTGGGCTTTTTCTTGAGGGTGAAAGGGTGCTAGTGATATCATTACAAGAGCAACACTTGGCCGGGTGTGGGGATGCACGCCTGTAATCCCAGCACTTGGGAGGCTGAGGCAGGAGGACTGGTGTGAGTTCAAGACCAGCCTGGGCTACAAAAGTGAGCTCAAGGCCAGCCTGAACTGTATAACAAGACTGTCTCAAAAAGACAAAAAAAAAAAAAAAAAAAAAAAAAAAAAAAAAAAAAAAGCTACACTTGAGTGGAAGGTGGATCTAGAGACCTCAGGCTTTTGTGGGCCTGAGTGACTCAGCAGCCACCTTCAGCTGTGGTGTGAGTCACCTGTGTTGAGCAATGACAATCCCTACACGAAGGAGCCCTGTAGAGGAACAGCCCCTAATCACCAGTCATCTCACTAAACACTTCCTCCCACGCTGCAAACTGCATGCGGGCTATGGGAGCAGTTTCCACAGATGAACTAACTGTTCATTCTTCTGCTCCCAGGCTGAGACAACCAAGTGGGTGGGTGGTGAGTAAGACTGGCAGTTGCTAATCAGCACCTCCCACCATTGTCTTACCTTATTTATTGAAAGGAATAGAAAAGTTAAGTAGAACTGGAAAATAATCAATCATTGAATGTGGGTTCAAGTACCACATGGTCTATGCTTTTGCTTTTCTTTTCTTTTTTTTTTTTAAGTTATTTCTAAAGTTAAGGTAGGACAGAGAGGGTATCTAGAGCTCCTGAGACAACTTCACACAGTAGAACACTTGCATTTTGCTGTCGCAGAGAGTTAGGGCAATGGAAGAATTCTTACTGAGGGGCACATCGGGAATGCACAGCAAGAGAAGGCATCAGGGTGTGGGGTTCAGAGTTTGCAGAAAATAACATCTTTTTAGCCTCTCACCTTTTATGTGATTATAACTAAAGAGGCAATGAAATACATATTTTTTTCCTAATTTGCCTTGTGTACTTCTTATATTAGGCAATGTCAGTTTCCAAAATTTTTTTCTTTTTTGACAAGTATAGAATATTTTATTTAAGCATTAACCTATAAATGGAGATACGAGGTTGTTGTTAGACTTTTACTACTATAAACAACTGGCCATCAACATCAGTGGCATTAATCTTATCTTGGTGGCTTTTCTCATCTTTATCACACCATGCTCATCTTCCTTGTGTTCATGGGGAGCTGGTACACACGCACAACGCAGTGCAGGTATTTTCTTATACCGCTTCCATGTCTTGGTCCTTTTTCTTTTGTGAAGGTCTAGTGCCTGCTGCCTATTGTCTGTCCTTTATTTTGCTTCTCATTATGCTTTGCTTTTTTTTTTTTTTTTTTTTTTTTTTTTTTTTTTTTTTTTTTTTTTTTTTTTTTTTTTTTTTTTTTTTGTCTTTTTGAGACAGGGTCTTGCTATGCAGTTTAGGCTGACCTTGAGTTCACTTTTTTAGCCCAGGCTGTTCTCAAACTCACACCAATCCTCCTGTCTCAGCCTCTCAAGTGCTGGGATTACAGGCCTGTGCCACCATACCCGGTGCTATGCTTTGCATTTCTTGTATAAGAAATCTCCCATAGGAGTCATGTGTTAGGTAAGCTTGTGTGATTTGTTTCACTCAACATTGTGGTCTCAGGACACCTCCATTTTCCTACACACAATTCAAATTTATCCTTTATAGTAGAGCAGTGCTTTGCTGTGTGTAACTGCCGCATTTCCTTTCCCTGTCCATTTGTGGGTGGACATATGGGAGATGAGGGTACTGCCAGTCATGCTGTTCTCATCACGGGCATGCATGTGTGCCACGATATCGTGATGTCTTTAACACTTCCTAAAGATACCTAGAGCCATTCCATCCAACCTCTATCTTGGTAACAACTCTTTCCTGAGCCCCTTTCCTGTCTTAGCTAAGGGGGAGGTGGTGTGTGAGAGGCTGAAGGACAAGCAGGAGTGGGGAACAGGAACCCCTCTTCTAGCGGGCGTGTCCTGTCTGGATGAGGCCCTAGGAACCAAATCCCACATTTTGGGACTCATGAGGCCTCTTTGCTTGGATGATGAGTCTACAAACTCCTAAGGGCAGAAGTAAAAAATAGGAAGAACTTGGGCTTTTATATGATCACGTCCTGTCAAGGAGCAGCCCTGGGGTTGCCTTGTCCTGAGGGAAATGATGTATTTCCCTTTCTATTTAAGCTGTCTGGAATTGAGCTTTCTGTCCTTTGCAGCCTTAAAAGTTATGTATTTATACATGATGCTGAAAGTTTGCTCTCCACCTACCACAGTCCTTCTTTTTTCTCAGGTAACTCAGATGTCAGCAGTTTGCACCCTGGAGATCAGTTACTGAGGCAACCCACGTTACGGATGAGGAGCCTCAGTTCTCCTGGCCGTGGAACAGAAGAGCAGGAAGTCACTTACCTATTCAGTAGGAGCATGGACAGATGCAGAGGCTGTTTCATATCCTGCAGAGAAATAGGGAGGATGAGGAAAGCCAGTAATGCCCGAAAGAGTTGGTAGAGGAAAAGAGAACAGATTAGTGCAATGATTTCCAGGCAGCTTTTGGGGTCAGTGGGTGGGTGAGTGGGGGAGGAATGAACGTGCTGGGAGACATGTCACCATGGCCTGGGCTTGTCCTAGTCCCACTCAGCCACTGAAGTCTGAGCCACCCATAGCAGACATGGGTGTGGGCACTAGGAGCTGAGGCCTTGGATGGGGCAGGCTGATGTAGCCTGGTGATGCTCTCTGTTGGCACTGAGCTAGCCCTACCTTGTGCAGACAGACCAAAGCTGCTCCTAAACCTCTGGCTATAGAAAGAAAAATTGCTAGGATTTAGATAAGTATCTCATCGTTTTCCTGGTACTACCTGTATAAATTCAGCCATAAAAATTGTTTGCCAGCTCTTGTCTATTCACAACTTTGAGGACAGGACCAATTAAACTCATTTTTTTGGTAAAATACCATTTAATCTTCCATTAATAAGTAATTTCATTAAAACCTGATAATAGTGATAGGTAATAAATTGTATTTCAGAATAAAATGTGCTTTGATTTTCTTTGAGACAGGGTCTTGCTATGTGGCTCAAATTGGCTTTAAATTCCCTAGGTAGCCAGGAGAGCCTTAAACTTTAGGCCGCCCTCCTGCCTTAGTTTTCTGATGGTCACAAGGGATTGCAGGCACGCTGGGCTTTGACTTCTTGTTTGTAGACCTCAATTAAAGCAAAAAAAAACAAGTCAAACTAATTTCAAGTACTTTAGCTTCAGAGACTCATAGAAAGAGAGTTATCTAGGTGGTAAGGTTTGGGGCTGGCTACCTGCATCCTTTTTGAAGCCCACATGACAGTATCTGCAACAGCAGGGCTCCTTGACTTCAAGATAGGGGTGGAACCCCTCTCCAAGGTTGTGACGAATGGTAAGATGCAGCTCACTTGTGGTTGTAGGGTAGTGGCCGCCTACCATTTGCCTTCTAATGGGGAGCAGCTCTTCTAACTATTGTGACAGGGAAAGGGGGTAGAATGTTGTAACTTTACAAAAAGTCAGATATCATGACTTCTTTTTCTTTGAGGCATGAGGGACTAAAACAAGTGTATTACTACTTACAGCCCTGGTTCTTTTTTTTTTTTTTAATTTTGAGATATCATCTCAATAAATTTTGGTGGGCTTGAACTTGAGATCCTCCTACTTCAGCCCACTGCTAACATGCTTGGCCAGAAAGCATGACTTTTATATATAATATTCAGTTAAAAGTGTAAAACCACTTTTTAAAGACAAATTACATTTCTTTTACAACTATGATAATAATAGCTTTTAAAATCCAAATTCTTCATGCGGTAAGATTATTGCCTAATCTGTTATCACCTAATACTTCAATAAACTAAAAATTTTTCTGATCAAAAAGCAGGAATGCTGTACATGTTTCTTGATGTTGTCTGCTGCCTCAGGCCAAGGGTTATGACTGCATATTGCTCAGGCAGGGGCATACCCTGAATCCTATTATTAAACACATGTCAATTTGATTAAGAGGTGCCTAGCAGATTAGTAAAGCACACGCGCTGTGTGAGCATGGAGCATGACCTTGGGGACTGCCCTCTCCTCTCTGGTGCTTCCCCAACCATCTCCACTTCTTGGTCACCATGAACTAGGCCAGCAGCTTCTCTCCACCACACCCTTCTACACAACACCAAGTAAGTCACTTCCCCTTTAAGCTGTAGTGTAGCGTAGGCATTATGGTCTCAGCAATGAGTCCAGAAAGCAGGGAGAAAAAGAGTCTGGCTAAGAATAAAACAGCGCAAAGAGGCAGGGCAGAGATTGCATGTGGTGCTTTTGGCAAATGGAACAAAGCTGAGGTCTTCCATCCTCTCCAGTTCAAGGTGTGGGGTGGCGAGGGGTGGTGCTTGCATGTGTGCTGGAGAAGAAAACACTGGTGTGAGTTACTGGGGAGGATCCGGGCAGCTGGGGGGAGGCCAGGTCACAGGACTCCTTGTTAGCTACTTAGTTTTCAGCAAGATTTTCCCTCCAGAGAGATCGCTGTTATGTGCAGAGAACTAATGTGTTGTAGCCACCAAGTTCAAACTGTTAGGTAGCAAATGAGATCACAGCAGGCCACGCCGCCCGTGGCCCTCATGGCACATGGGAATGTGGTGCCTCTTCCCAAGAAACACAGATGGACTGAGTTTCAGCAGAAATCACAAATTTATTAACTCTTAAATATATTCAATCAATCATTTACCATTATGACAAGAAATATATACAGTGTTCCATGGTAAGTTGCAGTGTTTCAAAATGGTAAAGATAATAAATGTGTAATTCAGGTGTGGTGCAGAAAACAAATCACAATTTCCTCACATCTGAGTGTGGAAGACAAACTTGGTCTATGGTAATACTTCAACACCACATGCTAAGTTAAAAGTGTAAAAAAAGAAACATTCTACACCTATTTTTTTTAATACATGTATGCCACATAGAGCTGTTTCACAGAAAAGTAAAAGAAATTAAATGGGGAAAAATGAGGCCATTACTTTTCACAGATCTCATTGGCAGGTTAACATGGCTCAATACATTTACTGTATATATTTATTTTAAGTATATTGTTTTAAATTGTGTAATAATCGTCAGAAAAGCTTCAACCCATCTACCATATGTCCGCTAGCAACAATATCTAACATTATTAGTAATCAACACAGAAAGGCGAAATAAGAGAAAAAAGTGAGGGTTGTTTCATTTTTGTTTCTCTTTTAAAAAATAGGCTTCTGAAGACTGCACGTAACTATGGTTAAAGTAACATCAATGGAGAGTCCATGCACTAACAGCATTTCAGGGAAGAGAGAAAGCCCCACAGGAAATGCACCAAAAGAGGAGAAACAAGTACACAGGAAATGGCACGTTTCCCTTTTCTTTTGTTTTATACTGGAAAATCCTAACTCCTTGGAGGAAGATGATACTGTGATTCAAAAGGGAAGTTGAAATAGTCCAAGTCATAAAGATGAAGTTCAAAACACCTATGAAAATGGAAAACAGTCGTGCGCTCTCTAACCTCAGCAAATGAGTTGGTGACAAGGCAGGAAGGGCCTCTGCAGCTCCCGAGGCGGAAACTGCAGTTGTGTAGAAGCCCCAGTAGCTCCAATATGGTGTGCCCTGGCACACATGGTGTGTCCCAGGGGTGAAGCCCTAGTTACAGTAGGGACAGCCTTGCTTTTAGCAGAAGTTCCAAAGAGTCAAATACCTTCACCGTAGTTAGGACACCTTTGTCCCAGTGGGAACTTAAGCAGAATTGAAAAACCTTGGTTGAAAATCTTGACCACATTTTTGTGGGCTCTCCTATGATCAAAAGTGCTAATTTAGTTCCCTCCAAAACACCTTAATTTTTAATCTTCATTCAGCAAATTGTGCTTTTATTTTTTTCTTATACCTTTTCTACTCCCCTTGAAAAGAATAAAACAAGAAGAAAAATAAATCCTGGACAACTAAAAGAGAAAGAAAAAAGGAAACAGATAAAATTAAGAAAACATAATACATTTGAGAAAGGAAAAGGAAAATCAGTTCAGTGGATTCACTAGAACAGTGTGAGTGTGTCTGGAAAGAGTCAGGCCTGTACGTGACACGTTTCCAGTTCACTCAGTTTGATGAGAAACAACATGGCTTACAATGGTCAACCAATTTTCATCCCTACTTTGCCATGTCATATTTTTATCTATGTATCAACCCATTTTCATTGAGTAACAGCAAACCTTTCAGGGGAAATCCACTTATTTCAACCAGGGTCACACCAGGAAACTAAGGTATATTTTTATCCTAAAAACAAAAAACAAAAAGAAAGCCAGAACACATTAATGGCAGAGTTGTACAAAATTTACATTTCTCTTACAAATTGTCATCCAGAGAACAATAATTTTTAAGTCTGTTAGATCCTGGCATAAACAGAGAACCTTGATGAATATGTTGTACTTGGAATATTGTAGAATTCCTTTGTCTGACCTCCCTATGGTTTGCTGACAGTCACTGAAGTGTACATGGAGCATCGCAACTGCCGGAGTGTAAACAATGTACAGGAAGGAGTAGATGACAAGATGACACATCGCATACGCTTTATGTAGAGGACCTTCACAACTTCATGCACTCAAACATGCATGAAGAAGAGGAGAGGACAGCTGAGGGGACCACCTGCGTGCCTTGGGAACGGAGAATGCAAACATGGCACTGCTGTTGATTAGCTGAAGGAGAAACAAGAGGAAGAGATAAGTGATATCATTTTATAAGATGTCAACAGGCTGCTTTACCACAGGTGTGACTAGGCTACCACTTTATAACTTAGCTGAGCATCGGACAGTAATGCATACAGGAAGTCTCTGTGTGCTCATTATAAAATAAAATCACATTATTAAGCAAAGATAGTATTAAAATAGGATATTAGTGTTACCTCCCAAAGCTAAGTTAAAAGTAGCAATAGGGACCCAGGTACTGGTCATATTATTAAATCTTGGTACACATTTGTAACAATCATACTTATGAGACAAATTTAATAGGTTGATATCTTTTGGTTAAAAGAGACTCAAAATGCAAGTTCATCCTCAGCTTTTTCATTATTGTTAGATTCCTTGGGAAATCAAAACTGGAAGTCAATTCGACAACAAATATAGTATCAAATGTGGAGAAAACATGATTACTCTTTATTTTACTTTTTACTTTTTGAGACAGGGTCTCATTATGTAGTTCAGGATGCACTTGTACTTGTACTTGTTTTGACCCTCCTGCCTCAGCCTCCTTAGTGCTGGTATTATAGGCATGCATCATGACAGAAAACATGGTTATTCTTATTTGATCCTTTCATGCAACAGTTGAAAGCATTATTTTTATTTTATTTATTTTATTATTTTTTTTTAATGAGCAGAACATATTTATTGAAGGAAAGAAAACCCCTGTCCAAGAGAGAGAGGCAGGAGGGGGGTCCCAAGTGGGTGGACCCCCAAAAGCACTATTTTTAAAACCTTTGCTGGAGTTTGGTCTCTGAGTAGGAAAATATTCAGAATACCACCACACATATCTGGACCCTAATCCAAATTTAAGAAATAAACCTCTAACAGTAATATAGACAGGGATTTAACTACAGTCAACTTTCAATTATCCTCCAGAATCAGCTATTTTGTGTACTTTAAATTTCAGCCTGACTTCCTCCCATGGCCTATGCTCATGTCAAGTTCCATTACACTCAGTCGGGCACAGCAAATCATCTACATATTAGCCATAGCCAAATGCTTACAGGAATTGCAACTTCCAGAAAAACAGCTGGACACCAAAGGACTCTGGAGCTTAATGCAATAGTAGTCTGGATAATTGAGAGTCATCTGAGTTACCCTAGGCACAACCAATGTTTGATGTGAGAATGCTATATTCTAAAATGACATAATCAAAACACTAAAACACAATCCTGCCCGGCATTAACTACCTTTAAAATAAGGGTTATGCTGTGAAATAGGGCTGGTCATCAAATTTAGCTCATGCAAAATGCCATGGATTTGCAAAGATATTGTGTGCATAGCATGGACTATTATTCAAAGCAAGAATCCTCAAAGGGAAGGACACATCAAGCACTAGTGTCCCAGAGCAGGATGCTATTTACAAGACCCACATGTGAGTGTTTTTCAGGCCTTAGATTTTTTTTTTTAAAGAATTTTTTATTTTATTTATTTATTTTTTTCTTGTTTCAGACCTTTATTTGTTTATTCACTCATTTTTTATGGCTGGCTCAGCCTGCCCTGAGGGCAGGGCTGGTGTAGCATGTGGTGCCGTGGATCGAACTGCGGTCCCTGAAGCCGCCCAAGCTTTCCCAAGCAGGCGCTTTAGACCACTGAGCCATCCCACAGGTCCCCCAGCTTAGATGTTTTGACACAAAGCGATGTCTCCAGAAACGTTCTCTTTCCCATATAGAATAAAAGGTGGCCTATTCAGAGAAGCTTCACTGAAACCCCCTGGCATGAAAGGAAGTTTACAAAGTAGGCTCTACCTTACCAACAGGTGAGGGAATCGCAGAATGGCCTCCTCCAGTATCATAGGATTGCAACCACTTCTTTAACTGGTAATTGTACCTCTTTGAGGTAAGAAAACATACAAAAGCCAAAACTGATATCTTCATATTCCTTTTATATTTTTTCTTAACTTTATATCTATTATTGTGGAATGAATTTCAAATTATATTTTTGTTTGTTCTGTCTTTGTTGATACTTTCCTTTTTTCAAATCCAACAGTGACATTAGTATAAAGGTTATGGAGAAGGCCTTTGAAAACCACTGTGGAGTGTTATCTAAGTCTCTGCAGTGAGCTGAATGGGTGCCTTGGAGAGTCTGGCTCGCATTCCATATCCTCAAGCACTGATAGGAAGTGCTGATCAGAGAACTTGGAGAGAGCAGTAGTGTGAAAAGCCAACTTCCTAATCTACATTCCCTTTCTTCAACCCATTTTTCCATTTTAATAATCCCTCTTTACTCCAGTGGGCACCTGTCCTCCTTGCCCACAATAGGGTATCATTGCTTCTCTTCATGATACTTCTTCAGCAATCTACATCTACAGGTGCCACTTGTCATTTAAGACCTTGTCCAAAATTTTCTCATATGTAAAGTGTACATTCAAAGTGTTTTTACTAGCAGCTTGCTGCGCTGTTGGATTTCACTCTACATTAAAGTTTACTACAAATTTTGCAGTTTTGTTCCTATGATATCAGTGATTAGTTACTTTCTAAAACAGAATATATATTCCTCAAGGACAAGTCTTATCTCAAGGTGGAATGTTGGGGATCAGAATTATATATTGACACAGACTCTGCACAAGGCTCTTCTTGCCTTGCCTCATGGGCCGGGTTTGGAATGCAGAAAGCCTGCATCCTCTGGGTCCCAGTGGAGATGATGCTCACAGGATAGGAGATGCAGCCTGCTGAGGACCACACAGGGGAAAAGAACCCAGGTAAGGGATGAATCGTAACTTATTTCCTTTATGATGTGCAACTGCCCATCCAATCACACTGCTTTGCTGTTTCAGAAAGAGTACTGCAGCCTTGCCCTGCACAGGCGAATCCCATGGTGGCTGGATGGAGATGCTAGGTCTTTGTACCCAGAGGACACTGATCCCTGAGAGTCCCAGTTCCTTGCAGTTCTTGTCCCTGGCTCCTTTTCTTTCTCATTGTGTATGATAACACCAGGCAGAAAATCAGCAGATTCCATACTGTGGTCCCTGACAACTGGCACTGTGGAAAGGGTCTCTCATTGGCCTAAGTATTAACTGGAAGGCAAGCATGATGACTGAAGTAGAGTGGTAAGGTCAGAATACACTATAATATTGCCACTTAAATGTTGCTTTGTAAATTTTCCCAAATGTTAATACTTGAGCCCAGGGAAGTAATTTATGAAGTATAACTCCCAACAGCCTACAGGTCATTTTGGAACTTGGGCCTATGCTTTCCCATTTTCCCATCCTCTACCAATCATGAAAATTAAATCATAAATATTATGTCTTATTGTACAGACCCCCTTGACTTGACCACATGACAGTAGCCTGATACCTCAGGTTCTATCCAGTTCCCAGCTAAATCTAGTATCTATTGCTTTGTGCCAATTTTCAACCCACTGATCTTCAGTGGAAATGGCAGACTTTTCCCACTGAAGCCCGGATTTCAACTATCAGCACGGAATAACATATGTCACGATGTTAACAATGGGATGGGTACAAGGCGCTGGCTATATGGACAAAGAAGCCGATAGCCTGGCGATACTTACTTGATGGGTACGGTGGGTGACCCCGAACGATGAAAATGAACATTCTGCCACTTTCCATCCCGGCGATGCCACACGCGGGTCTCTTCTGACTGCATGGTCTTTGGCATCCCACTGCCATCCATGTACTGTGTGAGCCTAATGTATGCTATGCAGGCAGCATCGTCCCCTACCAGATGCACATGGGGGTTCAGAATGATGGTGTGGATGGGTTTATTGCTTTTGGACAAAGCTGAAAGAAAACCACATGAAAATAAAAAATAGTTTCTATATAAAGTAAACTAAAATCAGTAATAACTTCAGTGACGATTAATTAATGGGGTGCTACTCATTCACTCCTTAGTTACATAAAAGTCTAATTATTTGCACTAATCCAGTGCTTGGTACTGTATAAAGAATAAAAATAAAAGAACAAAAGTGCATAGAGCATTTTCTCTTATTCCTTTCACAAGTTAAGTTTTTATGCTACTCTGGAAATTTGATGGGGAAAGCTAAAAAGCTTTATTTATTCACAAGAGGAAATGGTTGGAAGCAGAAGTTGTTAGAGAAGTCAAGGAGGAAAAGGTCTGGCCCAGGTGCACAGAACAGCTTCTGGACTCTGGTGGGGCAGCCTGCTGAGGCAGCTGTCAGGACAGCGTGGGAGCGGTGCTTGGTGCTGTTGGCTGATAAAAGACACAGGATGAAGCAAAAATGTCAGATACGAACCCCAGAGATGAGTGTTTCCAAAAAAGATGGGCCCCAGCACAAGTGTATTTCTGCACCTCATCCGTTTGTGCTCCAGGTAGCAGAGTCTGTTACAAGATGTTCTTTCAAGTCATGATCATTTAGCACAAATCCACAATTTGGTGTTCACCAGAGCCTGGTTCTGAGCTTGCATCTGCTTTCTGACTACGTAGTTCTCACTGGGCTCGAGCCACTGGTGTTTCAAAAGTGGCCACCCTTTCCATATATTAACTGATTAGAAGATAAGAGGACTTAGTGCACATTACTTCTTGATATTTATCTCTTGTGTCACTGATACAGGTTCCATTGTTATGCAAATATGCTTTGCATTCTCAGAAAATAGCTATTCAAATGAATCAGAATAATATCCTAGTTGGCCAGTGAAATGGCTTAGTGGTCTAAAGTGCCTGCTTAGGGAAGCTTAGGCAACCACAGGGACCTCAGTTCTATCCCCGGCACCACATGTTGTGCCAAGCCCACCCCCAGGGCAAGCTGAGCCGACCATAATATTAAAAAAAAAAAAAAAAAAAAAAAAAAGAAGAAGAATATCATAGTCACACAGGAAGAATTTCCCATTATGAAGAACATGTACTTATGGAGCATAATGAAGTTTTATGCAGAAACAGGTTAAATATAAGGTATTACTATTAATGGTTAATAAGTGCTTTTACTAGAGATGAGACGGTGCTGCTTAAGAGTCAGATGGAAGAGACATTATGGGATGCTGTCAATCAGAGATGTGTAATATTAGAGGGTAACTGAAACTGTCGAGATTTTATTGTACAATTCTTTAGTCTGTTTGTTTGCAAAAGCTAGTGAATATAAGGAAAATTAATTAATTCAGTACATCTCAACAGAAAAATCCATGCCAAAGCAGCAATCTTATCAATGATTATTATTACTGCAAGTGAGCTTAATTATCATAATTATTGTTTCAATTCATTATAATTCCACAAGAAGTCTCCACAAAAAAAAAAAAAAAAAAAATTGAAGTTGTTTCACTCATTCATGTAAATATAACATCCAATATAATTAGAGATAAGAAAAAAAGGATATGAAGAATCTTTGATTTACACTGTTCTTCAACACCTGGAATTCTTCAGAAGCTTCTCTGATATAACAATATTTTTTCTGTTCTCTAAAGTTCTTGCGGGGCCATCGAGATGGTTGAATGGTCTAAAGTTCCTGCTTAGGAAAGCTTAGGCAACTACAGGGACTAAGGTTCGATCCCGGCACCACATGCTGTGCCAGCCCCACCCCCAGGGCAGGCTGAGCCCGCCATAATAAAAAATAAATAAAATAAAGTTCTTGTGATTTTAATGCACATATCCTTGTTTACTTACATTGAAAATTAATACCAAATATGCTTCACTGTGCTGTTCTATGTGGAACAATGTAGTGCACTGCAATTTTTAAAATTTTTTTTATATAATCATTTTATAAAATGTGAAATAGACAACCCATTCAGGACTAACTGATTCATTCAGAGAAAAAACTTTCTTTCCACCAATACATATATATATTCCTTAACCTTTGTGGGTAAAAGACACAACAAGCTTTAAATAATACAGTTTTGTAACATTATATAGCTCATATATTCACTGGGACTTAGTGGGTACATTTAAGCAACACTATTTCCTTTTCTGCCTCTATTTTTTTTTTTTTTTTTTAGTATTGGGGATTAAACCTGTTATCTTCCCCCTGAACTACATCCACATTCTTTTTTTAAAAAATAAAATATAACAAGACCAAAGATCTTGCTATGTTGCTAGCCTGCCCAGGCTGAATATGGTCCCTTTGCCTCAGCCTCCTAGAAAACTGGGGCTATGGGACTGTATCTCTATACCTACCTCGACCTTAGTTCTTACACAAAGGCAAATGTTTTTTAGGACAAAAGAACTTTCATGTCTGTCTGTCTGTCTGTCTGTCTATCTATCTATCTATCTATCTATCTATCTATCTATCTATCTATCTACCATCTAGTTATCTATCATGTAGTTATCTATCTATCCATCTATCTATCATCTATCTATCTATCTATCTATCTATCTATCTATCTATCATCCTATCTATCATCTAGTTTTCAATTCCAAACAAAATGTTATGGTGTAAAATGTTGGGTGACAGTAAAAATTCTCATTGTAGAAAAGAAGACAAAAATCTGCAAATTTGGGAGAAATTCAAAGGGAAGTTGAACAATGTGCTACAGAATTTAGAAAGCAATGTACCATTTTCAAAGTAGAATCGGTGAAAGTCCATTCCTTCCACTAAGTTACCCAAAGCTTCAGGTTCAAAGGCAGTAAGGCCTGGATCACAGATTTTTCTGTAAGAGGAAAAATAATGAAAATAACTAATAAATAAATATTTTGATATGCTTTATTGTAAACATTCTTATAAGAGAAAAAAGAAGCACTTAAAATTATTAAGAACATCCACTTCCAATTGCAGACCTTGCACTGAGCAGTGGACTTCACATGGTGCTCTGCAGAGAGCTTGGAGAGGCACACACTCCTGCTCCTGGCTCAAGCTCGAGTGTCTACTTTTAAATTTCTGAGGTGAATTCTCTAGGTTTTATAACTATTGCCTTACCAGGAAGATCACATCAAGCCCAAGCTGTGTAGTGAGATGCTGTACCAAATACATAAAAACAAACAAACACTTCCTAAAAGTTCTAATTTAAGTGTAAGACTTGCTCCAAGTCTATCTTTCATTCTAGAATTGAATGCTTTTGGAATAATTTTCCTTTTTCTTATTTTAATACTGGGGATCAAACTCAGGTCCTTGCGCTTGCCAGGCAGGTGCTAACACCACTGAGCTATCTCCTCAACCCTTAAGGTTAGCTTGGGGCTCGTTTCTTCTCTTTTTTCTTAGCAATAATTTTTGTTGGATAGTATCTTTACAGTCACATCAAAAAACTATATTATAATTAGCTTAGAGGAAGACACTACATCCTATACTTTTTGGAAATATTCACAATATTTAATTGAGCTTGTATTTAATATTTACTTTAAATTCCAAAGAAAATTGATGAGTGATTCAAATAATAATTTCCTTCTTAATTCTAGAAATAAAATTCAGTGAAGATGTATAAAATTCTAAATGTTTCCAGAAAACTAATGGGATTTCTTAGAGAAATATACAGGTCATTTTTATTTAATGAAGTACTATTGCACATCCACACACAACAGATATTCTTTGAAGCAAGAAATCTGACTAAAAATTGATACCAGCATAGAAGTTAACACAAACCACTCCAAACAGCATTATTTATAGATAGTAGACAGAAAAGGTTTAATAGGCAAAGATGATTGGAACTGGGCTTTTAAGGATGAGTAAGAGTTTTCCAGGGGTGTGGAAGGTGACAGGCAGTAGGATGACAGCACACACTGTAGTAAACTACTAAAGATGTGCCAAGTGTTTTTGGGGACCACTGTTTGGTTGTTAGATGTGTTGAGCCCGGGCTATGTGTGCAAGTCTCATGCAAGCACCAAGGCGGATCATTTCCTTTGCTCACTTTTGGGTGGCAAAATCTGGATTTGGGAGAACCAGAAGAAATTCACAGGATGGACAAATGAAAATACAGCTCAAAAGATTTTGGCTTATTTGCAAGTTTGCCCCAAAGTGCAGAACAATGGATGGGGCCTTATTTAATTTTATATGGAAATTCCCTTTTCAGGAGGCAAATTTTCTTAACTAGTACACAGGAAAACACATTTCAAAAATCTAACTTAACCATGGTTCTTACAGTCTGTTACAGGATTGTAACAGAATGTGGGAGTAGAGATCTATAGAGAATGCTTTTAGGGTAAGGAGTATATAGTAACTATGTAGTAAGAGAGGCCTTAAACGCAGGTGAGGGTAGGATTATAAGCTTCACCTCACACTATTTGTTGGGAAGGTGCTATTAAGCTCAAAACAAAACTCTTTCTCTCTATCTATACATTTATATTTATGTTATCTTTCTAAGGAGGAAAACAGGAAAAGTATTCCTGTAGTACCAGGAATTGGTTCTATCAGAGGCTACTATTCCTCTATGAATACAGGTTTTGATTGCCAGTGAATCAAATTTTCTTAATAACATATCAATTTAAATATTCTTTCTTTTTTTATCAATTTAAATATTATCTAGGAATTGTTATGCTATGACCAATTTCTTTACCCAAACTTCAAGACTTAACATATTGGAAAGCACTTCTCTGCTTTTTCTTTCTTGTTTCCTCTCCTTATAGCAGCTTTCTATTAATAAAAAACTCCTAAGGTGGTCCCTATGTGTGTTTGTGTGTGTGTGTGTGTGTATGTGCACGCGCGTGCGTGTGAACTGTACACAGGAGAAGCATCTTGATGGGATTCAAAGAACAAAAACAGACCCTGTCACAGGTCTCCTGCGAAAAGGAATGAGTGAACTGATGTAATCCCAAGCACTGTTATTTCCAATCTCCTACTTTACACTATTCTTTCATAGGAAAGGATAAGTTTGAGATAGTTGTAAGTAAATAGGTACAACTTAAGATCATACAATTAAGTGAAATATTTGGAATGCACACGTGTAATTACTGCATTGTTTTGCTGGTTATGAGAAACAGCATAAAAAAGGACAAAAATGTATAATAGAGACTGTGAAATAGGAAGAAAATGTTCAAATAAGAAGAGGTAACTTGGGTGGGGGTAGGGAGAATGGAGGAGAGGAAATGAAAAAATGAGAAAAGACAGAAAAAATAGAAACAAAGCTTTTGTAAATGAAGAGGGTTCCATGGAGGGGGAATGGGGAAGAAGAATCAAGTTATGTCATGTACAGATACAATTTCCCTATAATGAATATGATCATGCATATCTAAAATATACTAATAAATTTAATTGATTAAAAAAATACCCTATTATTCCAAACTGTCTGAAACTTCAGGACATATTCTACTTTTGCCTTGCTATGACTAGGTCCTGTTCCTGAACCACAATCACACAACACACAATCATTACTTTCAACAAGGTGTGCTATTAGAAAAGGAAATTTGAGAATGAATATGCTTCAAAGACTTCTATGGCTCTAGCAGGGTTATGATCATAACAAAAGAACAGATCCTACGACAAAGGGCTGTAAATGATCGTTTAAAGGAGAACTGT
>PVJA010017490.1:0-41534 GCA_004027025.1 Myocastor coypus | reverse complement strand
GAGGAGGAGGAGGAGGAGGAGGAGGAGAAGGAGGAGGAGGAAGATGAGGAGAAGGAGGAGGAGGAAGACAACAATGATGACGATGACGATGACGATTACAATGACGGGGCTGGTGAGATAACTCAATGGTCTAAAGCCCCTACTTAGGAAGGTTAGGAAACCACAGGGACCCCGGCTCAATCACCAGCACAACATGCTATGTGCCAGCCCCAATCACAGGGCAGACTGAGCCAACCATAAGAAAAAAGAAAAATAAAAAGTTTAAGAAGGAGATTCTCCCTAAATCTTCTTGTATGACTCAGTATCTTTTCTGCTGATATCTTTATAAAGTTACATTACAATCAGTAATTCCATTACCCTCTCTCAGCTGTTCACTTAAGAAAAAATAAATATGACTCCTTGAACACCAAAGTAGTTCTGGGTATTCATTAAAATGCATTACTAGCCGGGCGTGGTGGCGCACGCCTGTAATCCCAGCACTCAGGAGGCTGGTGCGAGTTCGAGACCAGCCTGGGCTACAAAAGTGAACTCAAGGCCAGCCTGAACTCCATAGTGAGACCCTGTCTCAAAAAGACAAAAAAATAAAATAAAATAAAATAAAATAAAATAAAATACTTATTTAACTAACTATATTATCCTTTAGGGAAAAAAAAAAAAAAAAGATCTTTGCTTAAGCAAAATATATTTTTCCTGATTAAATATCTTAATTCATTAGTAGTCGTGGAAGAAGTTGAAAATAGATAATTTATAAAGAGCAGAATTTTATTTTTCACAGTTGTGGAGAGTGAGAAGTGCAAGTGGCAATAGCCACTCTAGTATTTGGTGAAGGCTCTTTCCTTCCCACTCCCATATGGGGACTGTTGATTTCTTTTTACATGGCAGGTTTGAATGTTGTATCCAAACACGATAGAAGACAGAAGGGAAAAAGGAAATGAAGCCACAGCACAAATATTTTAATAAGGACCCTCTTCATTTATGAGGACATAGGCCTCATGGTCAAACAGTCTCCTCCAGACTTCTCTTCCTCATACAAATGCACTGGCACTAATTTTCAACATGAAATTTCGAGGAGCCCAAAACACTCAGACTATAACAGACTATGGGCTTGTACATCCTTATCCTCATGGACAACTTGTATTCATTCTCTCCTAATAACCTCAAAACTCTTCACTTGTTCCAACATCAAATAAAATACGTAACGTCCCATCTAAATATCAAGTAAATGAGACACAGGTGGAACATGAGATAAATAAGAAACAGATGATGATTCACCATGAGGAAAATTCTTCTTCAGATTTTCAGCATGTGAAATCAAGCAAGTTATGAGTTTCAAAATATAATGGTGGGACAGGTGTTGTGAGCCTCTTCCAAGGGAAAGTTTAGGGGAGGATCACAGTTTACAAATAAGCTCACAAGAACATCGCAAAGATTAAATACTAGGGTTTGAGGAGGACCTCCCTTAACTTGCTGTCCTTATCTCTATGATGTGGGAAAGCCAGGTTTCCTTCTACCTCTCCTTGGCTTTGCAGGGTTCAACCCCACAGCAGTGCATTGGTTCAAGCCATGTCCCTGAAGTTCTGCCTGGCTGGCTTGTATACCAGCACTCCCAAATCGTGAACTGTGCATTTACTTCGTCAGCAGCATGGGGATGCTCCAAGATTTATTCCTCACACTGTCTTGGTCAGGCATCTAGCCTGTATCTGGGATAACTCGGGCCATAACTCATTTTTCCAAGAAATATGGTTCCAAAGTGTGTGAGGCAGAAATTGAAGGCAGTACAGGGCAGCGAGTTCCAAGTTCTCATGAGTGCTCTGGGTCTCCCCCATTGAGACCATTCTGCTCTAAAGATTCCTGTAACTCTGGACCTGAGCAGAGAATCAAAAGTTCAAAGGACTCTGAAATGCTTTTTAGGGTATTTTTTATTGTCTTGATAAATAGCGTCTAATTTATTTCTATTCATACGAACCTCTTTTTCAGACATTCACTTGCCACACTGTGATTGTTTCTCCCTAACATACTTTGCTGTTCCTTAAAACCTGGTCAGGGAAGAATTTATCAAATCGTTGAGTTCTTCTTTCCTTTCTATGATAAATTTCATGGTCAAATTGTTCCTCTCCTCTGGCAAAAAAAAAAAAAAGCCTCCAAAATAAGCCGTACATTTTAGTAAGATCATTTCTCTACCACATAGTCTAACTCGTCATCCTCAATTTCTCAATTTCATCCTTTCAATGAAGGTCAGCCAAACTCTGTATCACTTTATAATATGAATGGCCTTTCTTCTATTTCTAATATTTATCTTTTATTTCCAGATAGGACTTCAAAATTGCTTTTATTCTCCATATTTTTGTTAACAACCTGATTTGAATAATTTTAAGTAGTTTCTGAGAAGATTCAGGATTTCCCTGTCTGGCTCCTCTTCTCAGTCTTTCCTAGAAGAGTATTTGACTGCCAGCCTCAACATATTAGCCAGTTCCAAAGTCACTTCACAACTTGTATTTATTTCTTTAAGCAACATCTCACTTCTCAATACCTCCTTCTGTCACGATCCGCTTTCACGATCATTAATGCCCAAGTAGCTTATAAATAATAGAAATTTATTTGTTAGTCAGAAGGTTGAAAATCCATGATCAAAATTATGGAAATTTCAGTTTCTAGTAAAGGTTCCATGTCTGATTCCAAGATGGAGCCTTGCTGTTGTGTCACTACTTGATGAAAGGAAGGAATGCTGTATTTTCATAAGGCATGGGGCAAAATGGTAAAAGGACCTGAACTTCCTCCCTCAAGCTCTTATTTGAAGATGTGAATTCACCCATGACAGCAGAAACCCCATCACCTAATCACTTACTAATACTGTGCGCTGGAGGCTAAGTGACAATATCAGTGTTGGTCTTTGCAGGAAGCATTAGCATGTAGATCTTAGGCATCAAGAAATGTTACCAGTTTAATCTGTTTCTATATATCTGCATAAGTTGTCCATATGTTTTTAATGTCTAAGAAATCTTTTATTAAATGCAATAAACTGAGTTTTAGTCATAATAGTAACTGGTCCCCTCAAAATTCATCAAGAAAGCAGTTGATCACAAGTTCTTCACTGAGTATATACTGCAATTTGTGGATTCCCTAGAGATCCAAGAGAGTCATGATGAATGTACTTAATAAAAGATAACTAAAGCAGAAGAGGCAGAAAAGAATCACGTATCTGATTCTGAAATGAAATATATCAATTACTTTTAAAAGGCTTAAAGTTATTGAATTTAAGTATAATTCATGAACTTAAACTTTTATATTGACTTAGTTCCTTACACGACACATTCCCTATTCTCCTATTTAATCATTTAACCAAAGTAAATGTACAACATGTATCAAGCTTTTGTTTACTATGTGTCAGGAACTGCTTCAGGGTTAGTAATAGAACACTGAGTAAAGTAGATGTGATATTCATCCTCCCAAATGCTAGCATCTGACTGAAGAGAATAAAGAAGTGATGATTTAAAGAATTATATCATTATTTAAAAAGTAATAATGCAAATTTCATGTGGGCTATTTGATTATAAATGATGAAATACACATCTAAAATACGATAGGTGAACTGAAGATTTTTGGTCATCAACCTTGTGTGAAGTACTGAGATATAATAGATCTTTGTCAAAGTATTATTATTATACAGACTGAACTAATTAGAACACTGGGTAGTAGATTTTAGATTAGAGTTAAATATGTGTTAGACAGGCAATGATGCAATGAGTACCTCATTGAAACTGAGAGAAGTAAGATCACTTGTGGGCATTTTACATAAAGAACAAAATTTACGAATGAAGATGGGGATAAGTGATGGCCCAGTCCTGAAGAAAACTTAATGGGAGTCACAGTGCTAAGGCTCTTCACTGAAGTCATAAGATGCAGCCCTGGAAAGGTAGACAAAGCCAGAATGTAGAACTTCTATGTTTTTTCCTGAATGGATGACACGTATTCTTGGTTTTGCCAGTTATAACACATGTGTTCCAACCCATAGGTCTCACAGGGAAGCTTAGAGATGGAGCTTTTCCTCTGATCCTGATTCCCTCAAATACTTAGCCTTATCAGACATTCATCTTAATGTAGCAGAGATTTCTATTGCAAGGAGATACAAAAAATCTGCCAGGTCCTTCCCTTGAATGTAACAGCTACCTACTGCCACCATGTGGAAATCTTTAGGTCTAAATAAGTGCCAGTATCCAAGAGGCTCTAATATGTAGGGTCTTGTTGACCTTCAGTTGTAATGGTCATGTTTATTCCAGCTGAGTTTTCAGTGAAGATCGTCTATGTGTTCTGTGAGTCTGAGATTTACTTCTGCAATATTATATAATATCCATATTAGGCTACTTCAGTATCTAAACTACATTGTGTTATGTCTGTACCTAAGATTTTGTTTGACTATTGTTTGTCCCATGTTATCTTTTTTATATTACTTACATTTTTTTCTACATATGCTAACTTCCAATTAGGAACTTTGCTCCTCTATCTCTTATATTATCATCAAGTAAAACTGTTTTCTTGGAAATCTATATGTCTAACAATCTCCTCAAAAATGACTACTACTATTGTCTTCCGCATAAATAGTAATTCACTTAATAACAAATAGTAAATGGGAGAAATATAGCAAGCTCAACCTAATGTGCTCCATGAGCAAAGATTTATTGAGAGAGGACTCCAAGAGGACACAGGTAAAAAATTTATTGTACAAAATATAATCAATAATAAGTGTTATTTAGAAAAGTAATAGATAAAAATCAGAACACTGAATGTTCCAAGCTATAAATATATGAGGCCAATTTGCTCTAGAACTTATGTCTTCTATCATTACTTGTCTTAGAATATAATACTGCAAACACAAAGCACATTAGAATCACCAGGAGTGAGTTTAAAAATGTATCAAATGATATAATCCCCCACCTAAGATGCATTTATTTCTAAAAATCATATTATGTACTAAAATATTAAATATAGGATGTTACACATTCCAAATGGATTGAGAATGATTGGACAAGAAAAAGTGAATGATACTACATAAAGCTCTATACTCAGTTAATGGAAACCCATAGATATAAGATACAATTAAAATATGAATTTCCTACTTTTCTTTCCAAAGTATTGGGGAAAAAAACCTTAGGTAACTAGCTAAGAGAATTGATTTAGTTTTAGTATATTCCAGATTTGTATGCTGATTATATTCTCCAAATTCTGCCATTTCTGCTCATCGGGTTTCAGATATTTCTGTATCACAATTTTCAGTTGTAAAATTAATATATTGAGGCTCTCATTTCTATTTAAAATGGAATCCTTCTAAAGAATTCCACATTTTTATTTCAACTAACAGAGAACTTAGCTACTAACAAAGTTACATTCTCCAAAACCTACTTTTAAAAATGTCAGCTTCTTTGTTTTCCTTCTTGCATAACTGAGGCATCTCTGAGCATACTCCAAATATATACCAACCTCACTGCCATTAACGATACAATAGGATTGTAGCCTAACCATCTCTCTCTCTCTTTTGGAAGAATTATAGCTTACAAATTTCACAGTGAAAATGTGAAACTATTATTGTATCTCACAGGCTGAAAGAAATATGGTTGCTATATATTGCCTAACATAACTCAGTCATTTCTGCGTATCTGCATATTTTCTTGAATTATTTTATGGACATTTGAATATATATGGAATAGCCACTAGATTTTTCATTTCTGATTGAATCAATATAATTTATTATTTGCCTCTGGAATGCATATTTTCTCATTGTATCTCTCTAATTATCCCTCCCAGCTATGTCACTCTAGCAGAATTTTATATTTTCAAAAAAATCCTGCTAAACTAATTCTAAGACTATTTCGGGATTTTTCTTTGTGGTGACATAATAGACTCTTCTAGACCAATGAAGCTCTGATATCCAAAGAACGTATCTCTGAAAACAGACCTCACACTTGAATATCCGCTTGATCAGAACAAGCAGAGTAGGTTTCTTGTGATGAAACTCTACCCCTTAAACTTCTCACATCACTTATAGTATTCGTTCATCTTGCTCAAACTCAAAGTTGGTTTTCCCAACCTTTACAAATCATCTTTAAAAAGTCCATGTACAGTGAGTCAGTACCACACAGTCCTGCTCATGAAGGCATATATAAATAGCTAACTTTAAAATATTAGTATGGGTCAGTGACATAGTCCTATGGCACAGTGCCTGCCTGGCAAGCATTAAGTCCTTCGTTCAAATCCTAGACCCCCCCAAATTTGATACAGATGGTTGTTTATAGGGATTTATGTAAACCACCTAGACTTACAAAAAAAAAGCTCACAGAATAATACATATAACATGTCTTAAAAGACAAATAGAAACTGTTCCAATAAATAAATAACACAAATCCAGAGATACATAAGTTTGAAAACATGCACTATCAAAAGCTACAAGAAATTTGGCTTTACTAAAATGTAAAACAAAAGACAGAAATTTAATAAATATGTGAATACAGAGAATATTAAAACTCATGAACCATGTTACATAACTTAAAATTTAATCTCTCGGTAAATTACTTTTCAAATCATGACTTAAAATGGCCTCTCCAAAGACATGAATTAAATAGTGAGTTGGTTTCTGACCCCGCCCCTTATTCAAATAGAGTAGATCAGTTTCTACTTCATAGTATTCATTTATATTGACGCCTCATATTTTACTTAATGAAAACCTATTTAGATTAAAGCTAAACATTCATGACTCTGCTGTCCATAATAATGAATCAGATTTTCCTTCAAACAAGAAGACGATTGTGATCTGAATGAGGCCTTAAGCAGTTTTCTCTGGTAGTCTTTGTATATTATGAATTCAAGGTCAAGACTGTGGCTCAAAAAACTCTTTATGAGACAAGGCTTAGGCAATTAAGTGATTCTTCTAAGTTCCCAAAACTACAAGAAAAATGTTATTAATTTGCTGGTTTGCCACTTGATTACTTAGTTCCTACAGTACTTCTTCCCTTTGAAAAATAATATTGCCCTAATTATATCACAATCAAATAAAGATGATTATGTTTCTACTTTTATAATTCTCAAAGTACTAAACACCCCTAGCCTATGACCACACTAAGCACTTAACACTGATTCCTATATTGACTATTACATGGGTTGAGAACAGCCTGATGCAGTTCAAAAGGGTTTCACTGAATCTGAGATGTGGCAGCCTGCAGTAATGCAAAAGTTGGCTTTATGTCTCCAGCACCTACTGCACCAGCCTTGGTTGTTTTTTTTTTTTTTTTTTTTTTTTTTTAAGAGAAAAAAATAAAAGTAAAAATAAAACAGTTTCAAAACAAGTTAGTAGGCTGTAGATATTAGCTCAGCAGCATACCACCTGCCTGGCAAGCATGAGGTCGTTAGCTCAGTTTCTAATACAAAAAAAAAAAAAGAAAAGAAAAGAAAAATAAGTTAGTAGGAAAGTTACAATGATTAATACACTGTGCATTTTTTTCTTCATAGTTGTTATTCACAGTACAATGAATTTAAAGAAACTAGCTGTATAGCTATATGGAGAATTCTTTCTTCTTTTTCCCAACCTTCCTTTCCTCTTACTCTCACCAAAGTTTGTCTTTGCTTTTGAACAGTTTCTTTTTTCCCTAATTTACAATACTTACTTTATGTTTAGGATTTTGCGTACTGTTTTCTTTTCTTTTCTTTTCTCTTTTATTTTTAGGGAAGAGTCAACAGGCTGTTCAGGGTCTCAGTACTAGATTGGACTCTTGCCCTCTTAGCACACCCAAGGGGTGGGGCCACCATGCTAGGCCGTGGGCATTGAACCCCTGGCCCCTGGGCCTGCTTGTAGGTGCTTTATTCTTCTGAACTATATGGCCAGCCCTTAGTTTCTTATACCAATGAGACAATATGATGTTGATATATGTGAATCTAATTTATTTCACTTATGAGTAGGGTCAACAGTTGCATCCTTTTACTATAATTTATCCATCTTAATGGCTCAGTAGACCTCCACTATATTAACGAAATCCTTTTTTTTTTTTTTCATTATTTCTTTACTGATGAGCATTTGGGTTGTTTGTGCAATTTAGCTATTGCAAATTGCACTGCTATAAATATGGCTGCACATTTATCACTGTAGTATGATGTAGAAGATCTGCACAGTGAATATTATAGTACCCTAAAAAACAAGATATAAAAGAATATCATTAAAGGGAAAGGTAGCCCCTGCCTTTGTAAAGGAAGAACCAACATAGTAATAATGAACCTATTCTCAAAACTGCTATACAAATTTAATAAAAATCCCAATAAACCAAATAAAAATACTATTATCATATTTCTTGTATCTAGAGAAAACTTTCATATAATTAATTTGGAACCAGAGGAGACCTAGAATAGCAAACATGATTGGTGGCAATAAAGACAGGTGAGGGGCATCACAATGTCAGACCTGAGTTTATACTACAAGTCATCTGTGATATAGCCACCATGGTATTGGCAAATAAATAGACCTGAGAATAAGTGCAATGAATTAGAAGATGCAGACACAACTACAAATATACTCAGCCATCTTATCTTTGACAAAGGACCCGAACATGTTTACTGGAAGAAAGATAGCTTCCTTAATAAAATGTGCTGGAAAGCTGACTTTCCACATGTCAAAGGCTAAAATTAGACACACATAGATTGAATTTAAATATTAAAACAGAAACGCTACATTTATTGGAAGAGAAAGAAGGTAGAAATCTTGAAGACAGGAATAGACAGAGACTTCATCAACAAAACCCAAACAGCGAGTGAAATGTTACAAAGAATCAACAAATGGGATCTAACTGCATTAAAAGCTTTTGTACAACAGGGCCCGGCAGGATGGCTAAGTGATCTAAAGCAACTGCTTAGGAAGGCTTAGGCGGCTGCAGAGACCGCGGTTCAATCCCGGCACCACATGCTGAGCCAGCCCTGCCCTCAAGGCAGGCTGAGCCGACTATAAAAATAAACAAACAAAAGTTCTGAAACAAGAAAATAAAATAAAATAAAAAGTTCTTTAAAAAAAAAAAAAGCTTTTTTACAACAAATGCAATCACAAACAGAGTGAAAAGGGCTGGAGACAAGCTCCGCAGCCTAAGTGCCTACCAGACAAACACAAGGTCCTGAGTTGATCCCACATACTGCAATAGATAGATAGATAGATAGATAGATAGATAGATAGATAGATAGAGATAGATAGATAGATAGATAGATAGATAGATAGATAGATAGATGATAGATAGATGGTACAAGCATTAAAACTTTAATCTGTGTTACCAAATCACTACCTTTTGAGCGCCAGCAAGATAACTCAGTGGACTAAGCACCTGCTTAGACAAGGGCAGGGACCAGTAACAGTTCCCTTAAACCACAAGCCACATTAGCCTCACCCCCAGGCATGCTGAGCCAATCACCAAATCCAAATGTGGTGGCCCATGCCTATAATTCCAATGCTGAGGTAGCTGAAAACAAGACGGTCAATATGAGTCCAAGCTGCATAATGAGACCTATACCACATACATTAATCATCATCTTCATCATCATCATCATCATCATCATCATCATCATCATCATCATCATCATCATCAGTGAACTGGCAAGCAATAGAGTATAAAAAATTATATCCACTTGTCCCTCAAAGAACTTCTATCTAGAACATATAAAGAATTGAAAAACTCAGACCCGACTCCCCTCCCCCGGGAATTCAAAGACCCAATCCAAAACTGGCCACCTGAAATGAATACATACTTTTCAGATAAGATATACAAACAGCAAATAAATACATGAAAAAAATGTTCAACACCCTTGATCATTAAGAGATGCAAATTAAAACGACACTGAGATTCCATCTCATCCCAGAAAGTATGCCTATCACTAAAGAGTAATCCAACAAATCATTCTGGAGGGGCTGTGCAGAAAAAGAAACCTTTCTCTACTGTTGCTGAGAATGTAGACTGGTATAAGCATTGTAGAATTCATTGTAGATATTCCTTAGAAACTAGAATTAGAGATTCCAATTTAATCTATCTATTCCCTTTCTGGGTATTTTCCCCAAAAAATTGAACACATCAAACTCAATCTTTTTAATATACTCATGTTAGTTTTCTTCTTTTCATGTCATTTTGCTAAGGTTGTTTTTCAAATCTACATTAAATAATCAACCTCAAGTAGGAGAGAGTTAGAAGTACTCCCTAAATTCATAGGAAGAGCAACAAAGTTATATTGCAAATGGAGTATGCTGAAGTATGGGAAGAACTTGTGCCAGTTTTCTTGCCATTTGCCATACTGTATGTTTTGCACGGTATTTTATTTGAATTTAATTTCTTTGCAAGTTACGTTTTGAAATACTAATATTCTTATTTTACCAAAATTATTTATTGTCCTTTTATCTGCATACAGTAATGCAGTATGGAACACTACAATTTAGAGACTATTTATTTTAACTTGAAACAGCTTGTTTTACTATTTATACTCTGTCTTATCTCTGCTGTGAATTCTACAGTGCCTGACTTTAAATCATGGAGCATCTATTCATTCTTTTATAAACTAAGTGGACTGTATTTTGAGTAAATCCCATAATAATGGCATCAAATCATATGCTTTAGACAACTGAAATCACTACTCAAAACCCTTTATTAATGTTGGTAATATTAGAATTATAACTATCATCTTTAATATGGTCTTACAACATTAAATGAGAAGCTCAAGGTTACACTCACATATATTTTTTAAAAACTCAACTGACTTCTCTCCTAGGATTTTGCGTCTTTTAAAATTGTCTTCAAATTACAGTGCCTTCTAAATATACCTTCATCTCATCTCTTCCTATTTTCCTCAGCCTTATTCATGAAACTGTGCTTATGTTAAACTTTTAATAACACTTCAACTATTAAAATCAGCAAAACTTCAAAGCATAATATAGTACAAACATTTCCTTATTTACTTATTTATGGATTTATTTATTTATTTAATGTATTTGATACAGGGTCTCACTATGCAGCTCAGACTTGTAGTGATTGATTCTTCTGTCTTTAGCCTCCCCAGTGCTGGGGTTATAGGCATGCTGCACCACACTGAGTCTTCATGGCAAACAGCTTGCCCAGGATGGGGGTGGGGAGGACGGCAGCAAGTGATGCCAGGGGTCAAAACCAGGGCCCTGCACTTTCCTGGACAGGGCCTTAGTCCATTGACATCTCATGAGACCTTGAAATTGTCTTTTTTTTTTTTTAATGAAAGCATTAAGGTTCAAATTACTGACTTACCCAAAGTGTCACAAAGATATTTTATGACACAGAACATTTCACTTGCTTGTCCCATTTATACCTCCAATAATTCTGAACTATAGCAAGACAGTGTTTTTGTTCACTGCTATGATCAGAAGAACTATTTTCTCAGGGTGGGGCAATGAGATTACAAAGATCAAAAGAGCATAATTTTAAATGAGGAATAACTGAAGTCTTTTACTCTCAGATCTGGTACATGATAAGGATGTCCTCTATCACCACTCTTGTTCAATATACTTATGGAATCATTAACTAGAACCATCAGACAAGAGAGAGAGAGAAAAAAAGAATAAGATAAGTAAAGAAGAAGTGAAACAGTCACTATTTGCAGATGACATGATACTCTACTTTGAAGACTCAAAAAACTCCATCAACAAGCTACTAGAATTAATGCACAAATTGAGTAGCATAGCAGGATACAAAATCAATACAAAAAAGCCAATAGCATTCCTCTACACAGATGACAAACGCACAGAGGGAAATTAGGGAAATAGTACCTGTAACAATAGCATTGCGGAAAATGAAATACTTAGGAATTAATCCAACTAAAAAAGTAAAAGATCAACTCAATGAAAACTACACTACTCTAAAAAAAAGAGATTGTAGAGAATTTTAGAAAGTAGAAAGGTATTCCCAGAATTTTTCGGCATCTGGTTTCCCTATTAAAAAACACTTTGAAGGCATATTTTGTTTGTATTATGTAATCTTACTCCATACATTATTTCAGTACATGTGTTCAATAAGGTTAGACATCTCATAATATTTTCTAAATTCCTATATATTGTTTGATATTGAAAACACCTATGTTTGTTTAAATGTAATAAATTAAGTTTTATATATTTTAGATATTGTATTGATAACAATGTTTGATAGCAGACCTCAAAGTGTTTATAGTCCAGCTATTTGCAAGCCTCATAAAAAATGAAATTGTGAGAGAAATTATGTTAAGCCATGCAGGTAACCCACCTGTCTAATTTATTACTCAATGTTGTATCCAGAAGTATAAAATAAAAGGCAAAGATTTTTCCTGTTTTACTGAAGCACTGAAAAACTTTAAGAATTTGCATTTTAATGGAGCGGAATGTTTGTTAGAGTTATGACATGATGCGACTCTTGCTATACCCTGGCAAGTGATTGCTCATTATCACCTACGTAGCTTAATGTATCCACACTATTTCATGAGCTCTATTTATGAAAATAATTAGAACCAACTTCAACAATTCAATTTGATAATTTTGTTGAATGAATAATTAGAACAAGGTTGCTAAATATGCTTCTACATTTTACTTCACTTTCCGGAAACCTAGCAAAATGTGTGTTTCTAGCATAAAATTTATATAACTCCTTAGGGCCTGTTCTAGTGTATGTCATTTATCTTTCTTCAACACAACATATATTTCCTGGGCTTTCTTCCCACCAACTTAATATTCTAGTTTTAGCATTAGTCCCTGTAGGCCATTTCAAATTCACTGTAGGATAACTAGGGTTGAATAAATACATGCATCTGAACATAAGGACACACATTTTGAATAAGTACTACATTAATTTGCTTATGTCATTATATGCTTTTTAATACATACTTCTGATATAGATGCTATTAGTTTGGATTAGAATAGGAAACTCAACTTCAAATGAGCTGAATTGCTTCCCTAGTTTAAATAAAAATAAAAAATACCCAAATCCAACACTAAAACTCAGGTTTGTCATTACTATTCTCTTTTATTGTATCATAATAGTAATAGCATTTCTGGTACAATAAAGATAAAGTCAAATAAAGTTAAAAGTTTTCAATAATATAAATCTTCTGCAACATAGTAACTTGAATAGCAGATCAGGTCTGTGAGTTTCTGCTTGCTCTGCATAGAATTGCAAAACTTAAAATTTTCATAGGCGAAAGTATCACCTAATATGTATTTTTTTCTCCAAGTTCCATAACTACAATATATTTGAGGTGTACACTTCTCAATACACTAGAGGAAAATATTTCAGAGTTTTGTTCTTAAGGAGAAAGTGTACTTAATTATTTTGTGAATCTGAAAAACATATTGATTTAATTAATCTCTATCCAATGAAAATTGTATGCCTTTTAATTGAAGAACTATTTTGTTGCTGAATAATAATAACAATGTTTATATTGATTACAGTGGTAGTTATAGATAGATTAATAACCTTACATGACACTTTTATAAAAAATTTGTGTGTGTCATGCTCCTCTGTGTATATTTTCACAAAGGAACTAGATGCTTAAAATGTTTAACTTGGTAAAATTTCATTTACAGTTAGAGAAAATCTATTTTATTCCTAGCAATTGGACTTCCTAAACTATATTCTTTACCACGTTGGATTCTCAATCATCAACACCACTGCTTTACTAATTGTCATAGAATTGCATGGGAACAAATAAAAGTTTATCAGGGACTTTTAAGCCAAAATTCTATTTTTTTGTTGTTGTTGTCTATGGCATTAACTGGATCTTTACATTTTTTGAAAATTTAATTGTATCTGGAGAAAAGAACTTGGGTGAAGCTGTCAAATTTAAAACATATGTGTCTATCATTTATATTATTGTGCCTATAAAAAATAACTTTCTTAAACACTACGTATAATTTATTTTGCATTTAAAGGCAATGTCCTATGATGGTTAAGCTTACTTGGCATCTTTATGGGCTTGAGATATATCTACATTGTTAGTAAAGTATATTGCAGATCACGTCTGTGTGAGTCATAGAGGTATAGCTTTGAGATCTGTATTTGGTCCCCATTGCACTTTTGTGCTGTAAAACATTGTTTCTGTTTTCTTTTTATAGATTTATTGAGGTATATTTCAAAATTTGTATATATCTAAAGCAAAGTAAAAGATGATCTCATAAATGTGAACATTGTGATATGATTTCCATGAATAAACACATCTGTAACTTCACAGAGTTACCACTTTTGTGTCTGATAACACTTAAGATCTATGTTGTTGGCAAATTTCAGGTATGCAACACATGACTAGCTATAGTCCCTGTGATGTATATATCTCCAGAAATTATCTGTCTTATATTTAAAATTTTTTGCCCTTCGACCCATATCTTCTCATTTCCATCAGGCCCTGATAGTCACTATTTTATTCTCTGCTTTTATGGAATTTGACATTTTAGCATTCCATATGTAGCAGAGATAACACAATATTTATCTTTTTCAGTCTGGATTACTTTACTTAACACAATGCCATCTAGGTTGATCTATGTTGACACAAATGGCTGAATCTTCTTGTTTTAAAATGAAAAATATTCTGTTTTTTTATTGAACAAATGATCCTGGTATTACAGTGGTTCAATTTAGAATTTTTACTCTAGAATGATGTAAAATGATATTTACTCATTAGAAACTATATTTTGAAGTTTGAATTTTTACCCTTTCCTGAGCTTGCAGTATGTGGTATAAAACTTTCTACTGACACTGGCAGTACAAGTGAGCCACAATTTTCAGTCAGCCATGAAAGTATAAAGGTACAAAACTGATATCCAGTGTACTGTGTTGTTAAACTGTGATTACTGTTGGGTTAGTGCTTTATCTATATGTAGTATTTTCAACATACAGTAAGTTTCTTTGGACAAAGCTCCATTGTAAGTTAAGGAATACGTGAATATATACTATATTTTATTTCCCACTCATCTGTGGACACTGAGGATGTTTTCATTATTGTGATAACTATTACAACACTGGGAAATAATGCAGTTACCATGGGGGTACAGTCTTTCTCCTAACACAATAATCTATTCCTTGTAGACTTTTTTTTTTTTAATTTTATGTGTTTGGTATATAAAATGCAGCTTGGACATGTTCCTCCCCTAAGCTGGAATGACAGGTATGCACCACCACACGTGGACTTGCAGGCTAGCACACCCTCAGGGCAGGGCCAACATGGCCTGCTGGAATGGGGATTGAACCCTGGTCCCTGCACTTGCCAAAGCACACGCTTAGCCCATTCGCCTATCTCATCCAACCCGATCTAATTCTTTTGATATATACAAAGAAGTAGAAAGTAGTAAGGCTACATCATAGATAGTTTGTTTGCTTGACTGATTGTTTGGTTTTGTACTGGGGATTGAACTCAGGCTCTTGTGTTTGCAAGGAGGGCTCTTAAGCCACTGAGCTATCTCTCTGGCCCTTATTATTTATTTTTGAAAATTTACTCATTGCTTTCCATAATGTTTATACCAATTTACAACCACACAACTACTTATATGTGGGCATACTTTTATCCATATTTTCACCAATACTTATCCATTTATTCTTCTATAATAGCCATATGAAGAGTTTTGAGGTAGTATTGTGGTTCTGATTCAGATTTTGTTGAGCATCAGTACTGGTAGTATATCTCCATTTATTTCCTGGTCATTTGTATGTCTCCACCAAAAAACAAACAAAAAAAAAAATTCAATCCTTTGTTCTTTTTCAAATTCAGGCTTTTTTCCCCCTCACTGAGTTAACTTATAGCTTTATTTCTCTTTTTTTAAAAAAATTTATCCTATTTTATTTTGAAGACTGAAAACAAAAGCAAAAACAAATATCAAAAAGACAGAAACATGGTAACACATAATACATATGTTACAGATTTTCAAAACAAGAATGTCAAATTAACAAATTTGTCATCTTACCTATTCCTATGAAATCTATTGATTAGATTAACAGATATAGTTATGCAAGATTGGAAAAATAACGGAAAATTAACCTTGTTTTCAAAAAACCCTAATTTTCTGTACTCTTTAGAGAAGAGTGTACAGGGTGTTCAGGGTCTCACTACTGGCTCAGACTTGTAGAGAGCTACCTATTTACAGTATCCCAAGAGCTGGGATTACAGGCACACACGGTCATGCCCATTCTCAATTGCCCTCACAGTGCACCCTGGGGGTAAAATCCAGAGACTGAACCTCAGATCCTGCACCAGAATGCAAATGTTTTAATCTGTTGAGCTATTTGGCTGGCCCATTAAATCCTAATTTTTTTTCTTGTCTTTTATACTTTATTTTTAAAATTTACTTTATGTATGTATGTATGTATGTATGTATGCATGTATTTATTTATTTGTATTGAGGACAAGGTCTACAGTGTCTCACTATGTACATCATACTCATGTGGTCCACCTGAATTCAACCTCCCAAACCTGGGATTATAGCCACATGCCAGTCTCAATCTCCATCTCAGGGCACCTAGGGGGTGGGGCTTTCATGGCATTCTGGGTATCTAACCCCAACCACTGCATCTGCCCAAGCAGGCACTTTAATCTTCTGAGCTATTTGGCCAGCTCAATTTACTTTAAACAGAATATAGTAATAATTGATAAGACATTAGAAGTGATATACATTTATAAGAATAAGATGAGAGATTCTCATTTGACCATGATATTTGTATTACACATTGCTGTCCTTCATATAGTTGCTTAGATAGCAGATATCAACATTTAGAGTAGGTCTAAGTGGAAATTACAAACTTTAACTGCTATTCATTACAGACCCAACAGAAATTAAGAGGAGTATCAATACCAAATTACAAAATCTTTGCTCTCAAAAATGGAAAGCACAGAAGAAATGGACAATTTCCTAGATATATGTGAAATTCCAAGGCTGAGTCAAGAAGATACAGAAACTCTGAATAACCAAATAATAACAAAAATAGATGTAATAATAATAATAATAATAATAATAATAACAATAAAAACTACCAACAAGTAAAAGCCCAGGTCTGGATGGATTCACAGCAGAATTCTAAAAGATATTCAGAGAATGGTTAATACTAACTTTTCTCAAACTCTTCAAAGAAATTGAAAGGGAACCAATTCTCCCAAACTTATTCCAGGAGGCAATAAAAGTATTACTTTGATCCAAAAAGTAGAGAAAGATCCAACTAAAAAAGAGAACTACAGGCCAATCACTCTAATCAATATGGGTGCAAAAATCTTCAGTAAAATACTAGAAAACAGAATGCAGCAAATCATCAAGATCAAGAGTCATTCATTTAAAAAGTTTAGAGATGGTTCAACATACACAAACTCATAAATACAATGCTCCACCTCAATAGAACAAAGAACAAAAAATACATTATCATTTCAATAGTTGCTAGAATAAAAGTTTTGAGAAAGTTCAACATTCATTCATAACAAAAAGCCTATAGAGGATTGGAATAGATGGTCTATATCACAACCCAGTAAAAACCGTTTATGAGAAATCAGCAGCCAACATCACACTAAATTGGCAAAACTGAAGGTCTTCACTTTGTTATCAGGAAAAAGACAAAGATGTTCGCTGTTTCCACTCCTATTCAATATAGTATAGGAAATATTAACCAGAGCAATTACACAATAGAGAAAATTAAAAGGAATAAGGATTGGAAAAGAAGTGAAATTATCATTATTTGCAGATGACATGATAATCTACGTAGTTGACCCAAAACATTCAATGAAGAGGTGTATAGATTTAATCACTACATTCAGCAACATAGTAGGATACAAAGTTAACACCAAAAAATCTGTATCATGTTGCTACGCAAAGAATGAATGCACTGAGAAAGAAATTAGGTAAGTAATGCCTTTCACAATACAATCCGAGAAAAAAATACAATACTCAGGAATCGATCTTAGAAAGGATAGAAAATATTTATACAGATAAAATTACTATACTCTGAGAAAAGATACTGAAGAGGATTTGAGAAAATGAAAATATCCATATGCTTGGATAGGAAGAACCAACATTGCAAAAATGGCCATCCTCCCAAAATTGTAATACAGATTCAATGCATTCCCAACTAAAATAACATTAGTGTACCTCACAGAGGAAGAGAAAACTTTCCTCAAATTAATTCTTTACCAGAAAGACCCGGAATATCAAAAACAATCCTGGGAAATGAAGGAAAGGCAGGAGATAACAGAATTCCTGACCCAAAATTATACTATAAAGGTAGTATGATAAAATCAACATGGTACTGATACAGAGACAGACCTGAGGATCAGTGGAACAGATCAGAAGATGCAGACACAGCTGCAGATACAATCAGCCACCTTATCTTTGAATAGGGGTGAAACAGGCCCACTGGAAGAAAAAAATATCTTCTTTAACAAATGGTGCTGGTAAAAGTGGTTTTCCACATGCCAAAGGCTAAAGCCAGACCCAGGGCTATCAACATGCACAAAGATAGAGTCAAAATGGATCCTCTATTAAACACTAAAACAGAAAAACTAACTCTTCTGGAGGAAAATGTAGTAAAAATCTTAAAGACATAGGGGTATGTACACAGCTCAGGAACAAAAAACAAACTGCATAATAAATACTTGAAAGAATCAACAACTGAAATATCATCTTTATGAAATGTTTCGATACTTTTAAAAGAATCTCCAACAGAGTGAAAAGCAAATTCACAAATGGAAAAATTATAGCTGACTAACGCTCAGTCAAAGACTTTGTATTTGAAACAAAGAATTTTTAGAAGTCAGGCCTTAGTTACTTTTCTCTCATTGCTGGGACAAATACCCGACACCCAAAATGAAGAAAGGAAGGCTTTATTTATCACAAAGTTACTGAAGGTTTCAATCCATTTTCAGCTGGTCAAGGCTATGTGGAATAGAGCAGAGAGCATTCAGTTTGTGGGGGCAGAACAGCAACAATCATAACAGAGGCAACCAACCAACCAGGGCAACAGAGAGCAACAGAGTCTGTCCCTCTGTCTCTTTTATGTTACATTCAGGCTCTCTGCCTCAGCCTATACACCTCAGGCCACACCCATAATCACAGCCATACTCAGACTCATAACCCAAACAGTACTAAAGCACATAATTCCAGTTGATCATGAGTTAGACTCAAACTCTAGACATACCACCCCATGACTGCATGAGGCTTTGGGGGCACAACCAGACACAAACTACAACAACTCTTCAGTGTCCATCACAGATTCTCTGAGGCCTTCCATTGCAGGCCCACTGACTAAGTGATAAAGACTTTTATGGAGCACTGTAGTGAGCTTCAGACCTTGGGACAAAATCCTACAATCGAGGGTGCACAGGCTTCCTCATCTGACTCCACTGTGATTATTGTAAGTCAGTCTTGTAGTTCCTTATACATTATATATCTTGTGTTAATACTGTTCCTTTTATTATATCTACTCCTCTAAGTAAAACCCTGACTAATACAGTTAGTAAGCTTTTTATTAATTTTCTTTTTTTTTTTTTTTTTTTTTTTTTTTTTTTTTTTTTTTTTTTTTTTTTTTTTTTTTTTTGTCTTTTTGTCTTTTTGAGACAGGGTCTCGCTATGCAGTTCAGGCTGGTCTTGAGCTCACTCTTGTAGCCCAGGCTGGTCTCAAAGTCGTACCAATCCTCCTGCTTCAGCCTCCTGAGTGCTGGGATTACAGGCGTGCGCCACCATGCCCGGCTTAATTTTCTGTTTTATTAGCTGACACTACGGTTTTCAGTATTTTTATTCCTTGATTCAGTTTTGGTAATTTGCACCCATCTCGATATCTTTCCATTTCTTCTGTATCTTCAGTTCTGTAAGAGTTAAGATTTTCATAATAGCTATTGATGAGCTTCTGAATTTACATAGGATCTCTAGTAATTTTATTCTTTCTATTCTTTATTGCTTGGATTTCAATTTTTTTCTTTCCTCTTTTTGACCAGATTGGCTAAGTGTTTATCAATTTTATTCAGTCTTTCAAAGAACCAGCTTTTTCATTCATTAGTATTTTCATTGTTCTATTTTTCTCAAGTTCATTAATTTCCTCTCTAATGTTTATAATTTCCTCCTGTCTTTGAGTTTTGGGCTTAGTTTGTTTTTCTTTTTCTAAAAGCTTAATGTGCAGCATTAGTGTATTTTCTCTGATCCTATTTGCCTAATGTGTGAGCTGAGCATTATAAATTTCCCTCTGAGAGCTGCTATTATTGCATCCCATGAATTCTGGTAAGTTATGTTTGCATTTTTGCTGAATTGTAGATATTGTTTAATTTCATGTTCAGTTTTGTCTGTCACCCTTTTGTTGCTTAGGAGGGTGTTATTTAATTTCCATGTGTTTCTTGCATTGTTGTGGTTTCTTTTGCCATTAATTTCCAGTTTCATTGCATTGTGGTCAGAAAATATGTATGGGATAAGTTTTGTTTCCTTATATTTACTTCAGCATGAACCTATGACTAGTGTATGGTCTGTTTTAGAAAACATTCCATGTTCAACTGAAAAGAATGTATATTCAGATGTTTTTGGGTGGAGCACTTAGTACATGTCCATTAAGTCCTTTTGCTTAAAGATTTGGTTAAAAGTTTGGTTCCTCCTTGCTAATTTTTTCTCTGTCTAAATCTGATTTAGATAAGGTGGTGTTAAATTCCTTATTTAAGATTTTGTTATTGATTATTAGGTTATTTTGTCCTTTAAAATTTGTCTTATATAATTGGATGCTCTGCTACTTGGTGTATACATATTTATGGCTCTTGCTTATTTGTCTCATATTTTTCTCCTAGCCAGCGTTTAGTGACATTTTAATCTTGTTGAATCATTCTTAATTTGAAGTTCAGACTGTCTGCAAACACGATAGCTACCTGTGCTCTTCTGTGAGCTGTTGGAGTATATACTATTATTTTCCAATCATTGACTTTTAGCCTATGAATTTATTAATGAGTTGAATGCATTTCTTTTTTTCTTTCTCTTTTCATTTTTCTTTCTTTTTTTTTTCAGAAAGAGGGTTGAAATCAGACAAGCATGTCAGTTAAGCATGTCTTCTGCATTGTTAACAACTTAAGATTGCGAAGCAAAAAATTAGAATAAACGATGGGTGAAGTATAGCCAATATTTTGGCCTTAGCCCTTCAAAGTCAGTGAAGATTCTGGATATAAGAGAACCTATATTGCAACACTCTATAACTCAGTGGTGTCCCAGATTGTCTGATCAAGGAGATAATGGGGCTACAGAGAAAAGTGATTGACAATGAACAGTGTGCCTAACAAGAGTCACCTGAAGAGAAAACATTCTCTGAGGCTTTCACAGCTGACACTGACAAAAAATCTACAAAGTGCTATACATAATTTCAGGGTAAATTTCTAGTGGATTTGACTAACCTCATCAGGTACAAAAGTTACATTATTTTGTTATATACATCTTGCTTTATCTTAGTTGTATCACTCCAGAAGAAAAGTATAACCACAAGGTATATATAGTAAAACCATATTAACATGCTGAGCTCTAAAGGGATCAAGCGAACAACTTCTGACATGGTCAGTTCTGCTGATAACACACTACTATTATGGACTATTGGACTATAGGACTATATTGGGGTATTTTGATAAATTCATGCACCTACAGTATTTGAATGGAAATGGAACACCCATCTCTGACCAAAAAGAAAAAAGAAGAAAAACAAGGCAGATATAAATATTTAGGATATACATACAGCTAGTTTCTCTGAGAACAAAGATTTGAACTAATAGTGCTTAGGCAAGATCTCTTGTCTGCATCTTGTCCTCTAAATAACTACTATGAAGAAAATATGCTATATATTAATTATTGCAACTGTCCTACTAATCTGTTTTGAAACTGTCTCATTGCTATTTCTTTCTCAGTTAAATTAATACAATATATTTAAAAATAAGCTGTCGTCTATATTTTTCTTATCTTTCTTAGACCATGATAATCCCATGTTTAGGTCTTTTATATTGAACAATTTATTGACAATATATAAAAACAATTTTTTAATTCAGCTTCATAATCTCATGATATCTATCTTCGAATTCAGAGTCTCATCTTCATTTCACTTTTGAATACTTGCTTTGAAATTTGTCAATATGTTCTTCAGTTTCTTGCTTATAATTTTATCTTTTATCACCTACAGTTTTTGCTAGTTCATTTCCTTTTACATGTATTCCGTAACTGTGAATCACTGTTCATTGTGCATTTAAAAAAAACTGCTATAGACTCAGTGCCCAGGGATTCAATCCCTAGTTCTACCATGCCATCCCCGTCTCTAAGACTCTGAGACAGTAATTGAGACTGTGCGTAATGGTGTGTGCTTGTAATCCCACCTCTTGTGAGGTTATAAGCAGGAAGATCACTCTGAGTCTGATCTGTAGTGAGACCCTGAACACCTTATAGACCCTTCCCTAAAATTAATAATAATAATAATGATAAATTTAAAAAATAAAAATAACTGTTTTGAAGTCTTTATCAGTCAAGTTGAACACCTGTGTTGTCTTCTCATCCATGTCTCGTATTAATTTTTCACAAGTAAGTAGTGATTGTCATGATTTTTAGTGACTTGAATAAGTTTTAACTGAATCTTAGGCATTCTCAACATAACATGAGATTTAGGGCCCTGTTCAATTCCTATAGGTGTTGATTTTACATGTTGAGGGCTATACTCCAAAGCTATTTCTATACTTAAAATTGTCTCCTGGTGAATATTATTTCTCGTTTTATGACATGAATTCATCCTGGGAATTTATCATCAATTCATCCTGGGTGTTGAATGAAGTTTTATTTTTCTTTTTATTATTTTTGTCTTTTTGAGACAGGGTCTTGCTATGCAGTTCAGGCTGGCCTTGAGCTCACTTTTGTAGCCCAAGCTGGTCTCGAACTCGCACCGATCCTCCTGCCTCAGCCTCCCGAGTGCTGGGATTACAGGCGTGAGCCACCACGCCCGGATGAATGAAGTTTTATACACAAACTCATTTTTCCATTTCTATTCCAATTAATATTAGACCTATGCATTTGTATTGTAAAAGTTTACATTGAGTTTTCTGGTTTGGGGAAGCTAGATAGATTCTATACAGTCACACCACAAAGAATGTGAAAGGAAGGCAAAATGTTTGTTTCTGTGTAGTGTGGTCTACTAAGTTAAGTTTAAGACATGAAGGCTTAAGATTCTAGTGCTCCACGGAGACATCAAAGTGGAAAAATATGTTTTAATCAAAGCCTATATCAGAGTACAAATTAGTCTTTTTCTTACCTTAAAGGAATCTATATTCCCATTAATGTAGAGTGTTTTTATGCCAACCTTCAATGTTAAAGTCTATGACTGGAAGCAAATATTCTTATGTGTGTTTCAAGTGATTACTTTGTAAAATAGCAGCAGTACTTTATGTCTGTAGTCCCTACTAGGCCTTAAGGAGATGCCTTATATGCTTGCCAATAATACTAATGCATATTTCTCTAACTGGCCACCCTTTATAGAAAAGGAAAGCTCCTTGCCTGTTAAAACTTTCCTGTTGCCATACTTTGAACCACACAGTGCCTATCTTTGGAAAGGTTGAGGAATTTGCTGATTATGAATCTCAAGAGTGCTTGTTCAAATTTGGCTCCTTTGAAGTACAGGACACGCACACACAGCAGGCACAGTTATTGCATGGAGACCATGCTGAGTGGTTAAGTCTCTGCTTGCTGTGTTTAACCCATTTGGCAAGCACAGTGGTCTTTTTTCTTTCACAAGCTGAACGTGTCCCATCTGATAAGCAAATACCAGGCCTTCGTCAATGCAGAAATTTACCCAATGATGTTCATTGGTAACTAATAAGGTAATATTAAAGTATGAATAAATTAACATCTGGAATTTGAGTTAGAAACATTGAAATCCTACCATTTTCCAAATATTTTAAAATGCTTTTGTATCAAGGAAAAATGAAGGTTCTTATTAAAAATAATTATTTTTCTTTGACAGTTGGCATTTTAGAAAACTATATACTTTTATGGAAAACGTTAAAAAATCAAAGAAATAGGAGAATAGCAATATTTAATATATGACATTTTGTTATTTTAAATTGGTTGTTCAAAATATAGTACATGGGCATAAAATATTCTCAATTAATATTAGCACAACTTTCATTTTTAATGAACTATAAGACACACACAAACACATTTGTTTGTGTTTTTTCCCCTTTCCCCTATTGTCCTTTTCCCTTTCAACAATCTTAGCTTATTTTTCCTTGTGAACAATTTCTTTCCATTTCACAGTATTTATTTACATTTTAGACCTTATTTACTCTTTCAATTTCTCACAAAAGGGAGAAAACACAATGTTCACACTGTGAGTCTGATTTTTTTTTTTTTTACTTATAACATGGTCTCAAGTTGCATCCATTTGCATATAAAATTCTCATGGCTGAATAATACTACACTGTGTAAAAATATCAGACCTTTCATATCATTCCTCTGATGACAAGCATTTGTGTTGTTTCTAAGATTTATCTATTGCAAATCATACTTCTACAACACAAGGACTTCTATAAATTTACATCACTGTTCTATGATGTTTTCAGTTCTTTTGGGAAGATATGCAGAAGGGGAGAACCTGGGTCGACTGCAACCTCTAACACTAGATTTTTGAGGAATCTCCATACTGATTGCCACAGTGGTCATATTCAAGAGGATTATGTTTTTCCCCAAAGCCTCTCCAGAATTTGTTGTTGGTTAATTTATTGATAATAGCCATTCTTTCAAGGATGAGATAGAATCTCAGCAGAAATTTATATAACTTATTTGGATATATAAATACATTTGGGTGAGGGCAGTGAAAAAGCCCTACTCCATCACGATCCAAATGTTCTTTTTAGTAAATGAAACATCAACCATACCAGTTTGTGTGTGAGAGTTCTATAAAATTTCTGTGAATATTCTTGATATTATTCATGTTTCTCAATATGGTATATGATTTGGCTGCTCAAAGATGACTATTATGATTTGTGGGCTTGTTAATAATGAAATATATCAGATTTTCTAATCAAAATTTTTATTGGAAAAACCTCAGGTAGCTGACATTTAATTTTTTACTTATTTATTTATTTATTTATTTATTTATATTTTTAGATTCCTAGCCCAATTTTAATTTTTTTTTTATAATTTTATTTTATTTTGAAGAGCAAACAAAAACCAAGAACAAAAATCAGGAAGAAAGGCAGAAATTTTAAAACTGTGTTGTTTGATTAATTTTAGATTCCAAATATCTATTTTGTATGTTCAATGTTAATTCTTTATCACATGGTTGGCAAATATTTATTTCTTTTTTAAGGATTTTTGTTTAATAATTGTTTCATTTTCTATGAGGTTAAATTTACTTTAATATGATCCTATTTGTTATTTTTATAGATTTAATTTTATTCTAAAAAGTAGAAATAGCAGAAATAAAAAACAGTAATAAGAAAGAATACATATAGTACAGAATTTCAAAACAAGAAAAATTTAACAATGGTTGCATTACATATTTTCATCATCAAATCAGTTTAGATCAACAGACATAGGTATGTAAGATTGATTAAACAATTAAACATTAACACTTTCAATGAATGTTAATTTTTTAACTCTTCCAAGTACATTTTGTATTTAAGTCACTCCTTTAAAAAAAATTAAAGGGATTCAGGATGCAGAAAAATTCAAAGTCCAGAATTTGATTCCTGGTTCCCCTCAAAATTTACTTACTATTTATGTATGTATGTATGTATGTATGTATGTATGTATGTATTTATTTATTTATTTATTTATTTATTCTTTTGTGTCCTTACACTACAAAGACTGTACTATATTTGCATATGTAGGTCTGGTTTATTTCACTTATGAATATACATTCAAGATACATCCATTTGTATATGAAGTCTTCTAGTTTATCATTCCTTATAGCTGAATAATGTTCCATTTTATGAAAATACCACATTGTTTTTAACTATTCTTCAGCTGATGGGCATTTTGGTTGTTTCCAGAATTTGGCTATCACAAATTGTGCTGCTATTAATATATGTGCACAGATATCACTATCATATGATGTTTTCAGTTCTTCTGGGAAAATTCCCAGGAGGGTGGTAGCTAGATTGAATGGGATTTCCAGTTCTAGTTTTTTTAGGAGCCTCCACACTGCTTTCCATAATGGTTTCACCAGTCTGCATTCTCACCAGCCGATGAGAAAGGTTCCTTTTACTCCACAGCCTCTCCAACATTTGTTATTGGTTGATTTCTTTATGGTAGCCATTCTTTCTGGGGTGAGATGGTATCTAAGTGTTGTTTTGACTTGAGTTTCACGAATGGCTAGCGATGTGGAGCATTTCTTCATGTATTTATAGGCTTGTTCAATATCTTTCCCTGAGAAGTGTGTGTTCATCTCAGATGCCCATTTCCGGATTGGATATTTGAATTTAGGGGTCCTAATGGTTTTTACTTCTTTATGAATTCTAGATAGAAGACCTTTTGTCTGAATACTTATTAGTTAAAATCTTTTTGAAATTTGTGAGTTGTCTTTTCACTCTGTTGGTAATTTCTTTTGACATTAAAAAAAAAAAAAAAAACCACAGCTGGAGAGGTTCCATTTGTTGATTCTTTCAAGTGTTAAACATGCATTTTGTTGTTTGTCAATGAACTCTTTGCCTACCCCTATGTCTTGAAGATTTCCTCTGACCTTCTCCTCTACGAGAATTTGGGTTTCTCTTTTAATATTTAGACTTTTAATGCATTTTGATTTTAGGTTAGTGTATCGTGATAGACCTGGGTCAAGTTTTAGTTTTCAACATGTGGAGAGCCAGTTTTTCCAGCACCATTTGTAAAAGAGGCTCTCTTTCTTCCAGTAAACATGCTTGGCCCCTTTGTCAAACATAAGGTGGCTGAGTGTGTTTGTATTTACTTCTGAATCTTCTAATCTATTCCAATGATCTTCAGATCTATTTTTTTTTCCAATACAATGCTGATTTTATCACGGTAGCTCTGTAGTATAATTTTAGGTCAGGAATTGTAATGCCTCTTTCCTTACCTTTGTTGCCCAGGATTGTCTTTGAAATTCTGGGTCTTTTGTGGTCCGATATAAATTTTATCAATGACTTCTCCAGGTCTCTGAGATATATTGATGGTATTTTGATAGGTATTGCATTAAGTCTGTATAACAGTTTAGGGTGTATGGCCATCTTCACAATGTTGGTTCTTCCTACCTAGAAGCAGGAAATATTTTACCATTTTCTGAAATCCTCTATGATCTCTTTTTTCATAGTACTGTAGCTTTCACTGAAAAGTTCTTTTGCTTCTTTAGTTAGGTTAATTTCTAGGTATGTCATTTTCTTCGCTGCTATTGTAAAAGGTATTGTTTCTCTAATTTCTCTCTCGGTGTGTTTGTTATCTGTATAGACGAATGCCATTGAATTTTGTGTGTTGACTTTGTAACCTACTATGCTACTTAATTTATGTATTAATTCTAGTAGCTTGTTGGGGGAGTTTTTGGGGTCTTCCAAATAAATTGTCATGTCATTTGCAAATAATGATAATTTAACTTTTTCTTTACCTATTTTTATTCCTTTTACTTCTCTCTCTTGTCTAATGACTGTAGCCAATGATTCCAGAATTACGTTGAATAGGAGTGGTGATAGAGGACATCCTTGTCTTGTACCAGACAGATTTGAGAGTAAAAGGCTTCAGTTTTTCCCCATTTAGAATTATGTTAGCTGTTGGATTGTCATAGATGGCTTTTATCAGCTTGAAGTAGAGGCCCTCTGTTCCAACATTCTGCAGAACTTTGAACATGAATGAGTGTTGGACTTTGTCAAAAGTTTTTCTGCATCAATTGAGACAATCATGTGATTCTTGGCTTTGGCTCTATTGATATAGTGTATTGCATTTATAGATTTGCGTATATTGAACCATCCTTACATCCCTGGGACGAATCCTACCTGGTCGTGATGTATAAACTTCTTGATGATTTGTTGTATTCTAGTGGCCAGGATTTTATTGAGAAGTTTTGCATCTATGCTCATGAGAGAAACTGGCCTGTAGTTTTCTTTTTTTAGTTGTGTCTCTTTCTGGTTTTGGTATCAGTGTAATACTTGCTTCTAGGAATGATTTTGGGAGGATTGTTTCCTTGTCCATTTCATTGAAGAGGTTGAGAGGTATAGAGCTTATATCTTTTATAAATTTCTCATAGAATTCAGTGGTGAAATCATCATGTCCTGGATTTTTCTTTATCAGTAGGCTTTTTATTACGTTTTGTGTTTCATTGGTTGTTATTCAGTAGTTGAGAGTTCTTATATCTTTTTTATTCAGTTTGGGTAACTTATACTTTTTTGGAATCTGTCCGTTTCTTCTGTGTCTTTAATTCTGCGAGTAAAAAGTCTCAATGTAGCTATTGATGATCCTCTGAATCTCTGCTGGGTCTGTAGTAATTTCACCCTTTTCATTCCTTATTGCTTCAATTTGAGTTATTTCTGTCACCTTTTTTGATGAGTTTAGCTAGGGACTTAGCAATTTTATTTAATCTTTCAAAGAACCAGCTTTTTGATCCATTAATTCTTTGCATTGTTTTCTTTGTCACATTTGATTAAATTTCTTCTCTAATCCTTATAATTTCCTCCTGTCTTTGGACTTTTGATTCTATTTGCTCTTCTGTTTCTGCTCGGTTTAGGTTGCGTTAGAGTATTTATTTGTTACTGTTTTGTCTTAATATGTGAGTTCAGGGCTATAAATTTCCCTCTAAGAACTGCTTTCATTCCATCCCATAAATTCTGGTAAGTTGTGCTTGAATTGTCATTAAATTGTTTTATTTGCATCTATGCAAATAAAATAGATATTGTTTTATTTCTTATTTAATTTCATATCTAACTCACTGGGTCCCAAGAAGGGTTTTGTTTTATTTCCATATATTTCTGGGGTTCTTGTGTTTTCTTTTGTCATTTTTTTCCCAATTTCATTGCCCTGTGGTCAGATAGTAGGCACAGGATAATTTCTGTTTTCTTGCATATACGTAAGCATGACCCATGTACTAATATGTGGTCTATTTTAGAAAATGTCCCATGTGTAGCTGAAAAAAAAAATTGTATTCTGAAAATGAAATATATTCTGAAGTGTTTGGGTGGAACACTCTGTGTATGTCCATGAAGTCTAGTTTTTTTCAGGTTTCATTTCAGGTCTGCTACTTCTTTGCTAACTTTATGTCTGCTTGATCAATCTTTTTGGGATAAAGGGGTGTTAAAATCTCCTGTTAAGATAGTGGTATTAGGTATGAGATTTTTCATGTCCATTAAGGTTTGTCTTATATAACTTGCTGCTCTCTTGTTGAGTGCATACATATTTATCAGTGTTTCCTCTTCATCTTGAATTTTCTCCTAACCAGTACATAGTGGCCTTCTTTATTTCATTTGACCAATTTTCGTTTGAAGTTTACAGCATCTAAAATCAAGATTGCTACCCCTCCTATTTTCTGAGATGCTGGAGCATGTGGTATTGTTTTCCATCCTTCAACTTTTAGCCTATGAGTTTCTTTATGAGTTAAGTGTGTTTCTTGTATACAGCATTTGGTTGGATTTTGTTTCCTTATCGACTCAGCCGGTCTGCTTGTTTTAATTGGAGATCTGAGTCAATTTACATTGATGGTTATAATTGAAATGTATTGACTTATGATTGACATGAGTTTTATTTACTACTGTTTACCCCTTTTTCTTCTGTGTTTAACTGGTCATTTTGCTCCCTCTCTAAATTTTTTTTTTTAGTATACTTTGTAGGGTTGGCTTTGAAGTCATGAAATTTTTTAATTGTTCTTTGTGATAGAAGTATTTCACTTCTCCCTCATACTTGAAGGAGAGTTTTGTTGTGTATAGCAGTGTGGGCTCGTATTTGTTTTCCTGGAGGACTTGAAACACTCTGCTCCATGCTCTTCTTGACTTCATGGTTTATAAAGAGAAATCTGCCATTATTCTGATGGGTTTTCCTTTAAATGTGATCCGTTTCTTTTGTCTAGCAGCTATTAGTATATTATTCTTCTGCTGGATTTCTGGGATCTTAAATGTTATAGGTGTGGGTGTGTTTTTAGTCGTGTTGAGGTTATCTGGAGTTCTATTTGCTTCAGTTACCTGAATGTCTGATTTCTTCTCAAATTTGGGAAGTTTTCTGCTACTACTTCTGCCCATTTTCTTTTTATATCATTTGTGCCAACTCCTTCTTTCTCATTGATTCTTGTTAATCTCACGTTGCTCATTTTTACATCATCTTGCAGATTTTGAATTATTTTTTCCTGCATTTTGGTTGTTTTTAAGATATCCTTTCTTGGGGGCCCAGCAGGATGGCTCAGTGGTCTAAAACTCCTGCTTAGGAAAGCTTAGGGGGCTGCAGGGACTGCAGTTTGATCCCCGGCACCACATGCTGCGCCAGCCCTGCCTTCAGGACAGGCTGAGATGGCCATAAAAATAAACAAACAAACAAACAAATAAAAGTTCTGAAATAAGAAATAAAATAAAATAATTCAAAACAACAACAAAAAGATATCCTTTCTAATCTTTTTACTAGCTGCTACTGTGTCTTCAAGATCTTAACTCTATCTTCACTTTCATTCATACAGTTTTGCCAGCTTGTGATTGAGACTTTATTTTCTTGTATATCTCTTTGAAACTGTTTCATACAATCTATTATTTTCCTATATTGCTCCATCATGTAATCCACCACTTTTCTATTCTTATCAATGTCTTCTTTAATAGTACTAAAGTCTCTCATTATAGTTATCCTTTCTCTCTGTAGTTTAGAGATTATTTCTGCTCTGTTCTCTTCTCTACCTTTCTGTAGTTATTCCTCTACTTTGGATGCTGTTAATTTAGAGATGTCTTTTTTAACTTCAGAAGTTATTTCTTCTCTGGTTTCCTCCATAAATTTATGCAGTTGTTTTTCCACTTCAGAGTCTATTAATTAATGCATTTCTTTTTTTTTTTTTTTTTTTTTTACTTCAGATGTTGTCTCTGACCTGAGTTCATCTATACAAACTATATTTCTGCATTTGTCTGTCTACCTCAGAAACAATTGATTAATAGATTTTTGCCTGCATGATCCCATTTTCTTAGAATGATATTGTCTCCTGTATCTTTTACAGGTTAGCTTGGGACCTGAGATTGCATTTTGCTCCTTGTCTGTATCATTCTGTATAACAGTGACCTTTTGTCCTGAACTGCATGTCCGCTGGTATTCATTCAATTCAGGCTTCTGGGTTGGCTGAGCTGCTTGTAGGCTGTGGGGAGGGAGGTCTCACTCACCTATCTGGCCTCGCTGCTGGATAGGCCATGCTTGTGGTGGGCAGGAGGTCTGAGTCACATGGCGGGCCAAGCTGTTGAATAGGCTGTGCTTGTGGAGGGCCAGAGGATGTCTGACATGTACTTTTAAATGGAAAAAAATACATCTACATGTTTATTTAGAATCTTCCCATAAACTTGGTATTTCTGGGATGAGACCTAATGTTTCTTTTACAATCACTAGTCTAATGGTCATATTCCAAAGTCCAGTGACACTGATCCCATCTGTGATTATTAATCTTGATTACTAACTAAATTGGTTAAAGGACTAGAAAATTGTATTTCTGGATGCGTACATGCATTGTGGGCCATGACCTTTAGCACTATGTGTTTCTCCTATGGCACTCTTCTGTGCTCTCATTCCTCACTGCTATAAAGTGAGAAGCTTTGCTCCATTCAGTTTGTGTTCCTTGTGTTATTTAGTTTTTTATTGCTGAGACAAAATATCTGCTGCTCAAAGTTAAGGGAGGGAAGGTTTATTTAGTTCAAAGTTTGTAAGGGTTTCATAATCATAATCATTCCTATAATCAGCTGGCCCCACGGCAGGATAATATTGAATAGAAGAAATAGCTCTTGGTGGGCAGGTGAGAAAAAAATGTACCCAGGGAATATTATAGCACTTTCTATCCCTTATATCTTACCTATGCTGTTTAAGATGGATAGTATTCACACCTTGGTCCTAACATTGTATCATGAGTCAATTCCAAGGTCACACACTCTAACTCAAGCCCATTTGGAAAATCCCCAAATTATGACTCTATGAAGCTTTAATAGGCCATGTAACCACAAGCCATAGCATTCCATCCCCTGTCCCCAAAGAAAATTAAAGCCTTCCAACACTCAATGATATAAGATAAATATTCCAATCTCAAAAGGTACAAATGGAGTAACAAAACAAGTCCAAAATCAACAGGGTAAGCACCAAGTCCTATAGTTCTATGTGCAGTCTCCCAGGGTAATTGGTACCAAGAAATGAACTACAAAAAGCTTGGGAATTCAAAAGAGCTATGACCTCATGTTGGGGATAGTTTGCATAGCTTCTATTTTGAGTCAGCTCTTCTCCTTCCCTTCAGGTTTCCAAAGATGCTCCACATTTCTGACTTCTCCAAACTTCAGGGATCTGCACAACAACTTTGGCTTTACATTCGCAGCTTCACACACTATCCGCTCAGGGGCACATTGCTTGATCTCAAAGACCTTCTGAAATTTGTGTAAAAGCCTTCTTGATACCACAACTCTTGCACTTTGCATAGATAGATGATGTCACTGTTCACCATAAGCTGGAATAATAGCCAGGCTTCCTTCTCTCTTGAGTGTGAAGGTTAAATACCTATAAGCCAAATCTAGAGTAACAACTTCCTCAGGTGGCCACCATTCTGGAACATCATGTTCTATGACTGTTTTTACAAATTAGTCTTTCATTTTTGCAATTTGAAAGTTGCAAAGGGTAGAGTCCCTCTGCTACTTACAATGCCCCAAGGCTGTCTTTTCTATTGTCCCATGATCTTCTATCTCCTCTTCTATCTTTTCAGTCCTCAGTTTTGCTGTATGCTGTAGCTTCCTTTCTGGCCAGTTCATAGTGTTTAAATACTTTTGCCTGCTCTTCGCTCTTGATTCTCAACATAAATCTGACTAGAAATCTTCCAAAGCTGAGCCACAGCCTCAATATTAGACTGACTGCCTTGAAATTTCTTCAGCTAGATAGGTCAGTTCACACCCTTCATCTAAGTCTTTGGTAAAATCCCTCATCACAAGAAAAATGCAGACAAACCTTCCAAACCACACCACACCATCTGGATTCCAAAGCCAATACAGTCTTTCCTCCCAACAGAAACTTCCCAAGCCGAGTATTCACTGGCATTATTTCTGTCAGAATTCTGGTCCTCTGAGCTCTGACCAGAATCACCAAACAGTACGTAATCATTCAGGCATTCCATCTACATTTTTCCAGCCAGCCTCTTCAAACCTTTCATAACTGCCTCTCTTCCCATAAGCCAGCTTCAAAGGCTCCTATACCACATGGTTAGGTGCAGCCATAACAACAGTCTTTCTTCTCTAGTTCCAAGTTATATATTTTCCATAAAGGATGTGCTTGAGTTTTGGGGGAGCCAGGAGCAGAATGTTATGGCCTGTGTCTAGATGCCCCCCAGTGCCTCAGGAAGTCAGCTTCAGGTAGTGCTTTTCATTGCTGGCTGGATCTAGACTGTGTGATTAAGGGTATGAGGTTACTAAATTAGTCCACTTCTTTTTTGGCGCTGCCCTAAATCCAGTATCTTATTTATTTTTATTTTTATTTTTTTTTTATTTATTTATTTTTTTTTTTGTGGGACCAGGGTTCGAACTCACGACCTTGCACTTGCACAGCAGGCACTTGTGCCTCGGAGCTATCTCCCCAGCCCCCTAAATCCAGTATCTTAAAATCGATATAAAAGACAGAAAAAACTGTTGAGGCACCACTGTGGTACTTTGCTCTCTTATGCCTGCAGTGAACTGCTTCTCATCTGCAATGCCTGTGTGCAGTGCCACCTTGCCAGTCAATTAGTGACTGAAACCTGTACCAATTTTGAGGCCAATAAATGCCTTCTCTTTAATTTGGAATGCCAGGTATTTTTGTCTTAGCAATGAGAAAAGCAACTGTGACATCCAAGATCATTCTTGCCTTGGAGCCAGTAGACCATGAACAGAAACCTCTGTAAGCAGAAAACAAATTAAATCTCATCTCCTTTATGTTGTAGGTGTCAGATATTTTGTGCAAGCAACAAGAAACCTAACTAGTGCACGATGTCTCTCTAAATCGTCTTTTCCATTCTCTGTGGCACGTTTATCTTCTAATCCTTTATTAGTAATCTCTTGCAGCTTCCACTCAAGCTTACTTACTCTAGAAAATGCTTCCTATGCATGCTCAGTTGCTCTGAGACATGCTCTCCCCCTAGTATTGTTATAACATTAAACTTATGCATGAGATATGCAACTGAGCATGATATATAAGGGTAAAAGTTCTGGTCTAGAGAATATAAATTTACATTGAAGCACTCACTAGTTTTTGAACTTTGGAGAAATCCTTAAACTCTAAGTTTCTGTGCTTTGTCTACAATATTTACATATTTTAGCATATGTTTGATTTGAATTATTATGTTTAATTTATCTCATGAGCACATAGCATATTACATTCCATAGGATATGAATTAAACACCGATTTTTCTCTGTAACTATGACCTTATATGTCCATTTACTCACTAAACTATGTAAACAACCTAGGAGTTCTTTAAGTTCTTTGACTATTTCTAGTTCACGTGTCTCTCTGCCTCCCTCCCTCCCTCCCTTCCTCTCTTTCCCTCCTACTTTCCTGCCATCTCCCTCTCTTTCTCCCTCTCTCCCACCCTTCCTCTTCCTCCCCCTCCCTCCCTCCTCCTCTCCTACACACACCTATACAATTTTTATACAGAATTTACATAGACACATGCATGTGCACACACATGAATATGATCCCACAGATATGCCTATCTATTCCCCAAAGGTTTAAAGGAGGTGCTTTAGAACTGACCCAAAGAAAAGAAACTTTAAATTTATTAAGTGGATGTGGAAGGAAATAGATACACTTGAATAAGAAAGATGAAAAACTAATGAGACAAAGGAAACCAAGCAAAGTCTGCAGCAGTGTCTAAGAACCAAGCTTTCAGAGACATCATCAATTAAACAAAGTCAGCAAAATAGTGAAATGATTCAGATAGAGATTTCCGAGATAATGAAGATAGTAAAATGATAGTAAAACCAAGGCCAGCAAGAAAGCACATCAGGATGTGGAAAGATATGATCCTAGGACACTGCCATTTTTTCAGTCTTCTCTTGTGGTTTGCAGAGTGAGGCTAAGCCAGTTCAAATTGTCTTAAGTGACATAATTACCATTGCTGGACCCATACAAATGCTCACTGAGTTGTGGAACCGTGGCTCATCACTTCTGTCAGACAGTGGAAAGGTGAATGACATAAAAATGAAACTGAGGTACTGCGGACATAGATTGACAGTCTAAGAACCTGCTGGGTAAGTGCAGTGACCCAAGTTAGGTCGGTAGTACTGCAGGCCATGCAGGTACCAGGCAGACTGTGCCAGTCACTGGAACTGGGAATGGTGGCACATGCCTGTAATTCCAGTGCTGTGAGACTAAACCGGAAGAAAACTGTAAATCACAGCCATGTTGTGAAAACCTGTACCAAAGACAGAGAGAGACTGAGGGAGAGAGAGAGAGAGAGAGAGAGAGAGAGAGAGAGAGAGAGAAACTGGATAACTGAATTGATCACTTGCTGATAGTTCCTAGAACATGCTTAGTTGAGGATAAATACAATTATCTTCTATTAAAATTAATTTTCTTGTTTGGCAGGAATGTACCGCAAGTTCAAGTTCTCTTAACTAAACAGTTTAAGCATCAATAATGTTTTTTTGAGTTCGTGTGTTTGAGTGTGAGGGGTTAGATCTGAGTTTTAGCTTTTCTTTCTCAGTAGGTTGTGTTCATTATTAAAGCCAAAAGTTGATATTAGCTTCTTCTACAAATTCAAATTCAAATTGAATGAATAACCCCAGACTTGCAGTTAGTCTCACCAATCCTGCCTATCCTCTAATCCTGCCTATCCTCTAATCCTGCATATCCTCTGATCCTGCATATCTTCTAATCCTGCATATCCTCTGATCCTGCATATCCTCTCTTCCACAGTAAGAAATCCAAGAACCTAGCAAAACAAAACATTGCTATTCATTTCATTCCATTTGTAGTGATAAAAGTAACACTACCATGTATAATTAATGAAACAAATTTGAGATTGTATTTATTATTTTTTTCTCAGAAAATAGTCATATCTAAAAATCATTTGAAATAGCTTTATTGACACTTTTAAAATAATTTATTTCATTGTAGTTTTATTTTATGTATTTTTATAGAATTTATGTTACTACAGAATTATTTAAAATATCTATATGATTCCAGAGTGAAATATGCAACTAATTACATTTAGAAAAACCTAGCTTTGTTTCAAATTCAACTATGCCTTCTCCTATACATGTAATTATCATCTCCTCAGTAGAAGAGAAACTTTAAAGAAACTTTAAATTTATTAAGTGGATGTGGAAGGAAATAGATGTTGAAGTTACCATTTCTAGCTTTAAAACATATAAATAATGCTACCTTATCACATGTGTCTTAATACTAATTTGTTGTATTTCAAACACGATTTTCTATAACGGTACAATCGAAGTTTATCTACTATTAATAGGTCAATGTAGAATTCATTAGATCCTTAAAATGCCTAGCCTCACTGGCATACAGTGATGACTCAGTGACTGTAAGTAAAAGCAGAATATAGAGGGCGATTTCTGACATGGCTTCTAAGAAATTAAAAGGGATAAGTAGTAACCTTGTCCTCATATTGGCTGTGTGGTTCTGGCAAATTTTACAAACTGCATGGAAACAGATCAAAAGGATAGCAAGGAATTTTCTGTATCTGTTTTCCACAGTACTTCCTCTGGCTAAACCATAGCTTTTATACTGGCAAGACATGCTTCATGAAAACTCATTATGCTAGAGTTGATTTTTTTAGCAATGAAAGGAATCATGTTTACTTTTAAATTACTGTGCTTTTCCCCCTAGTCATCCACTAGCATTTTCTAATCCCTTATTTTAAGTTTCGTTTAAGTTTACTTTTCATAGCTCCTTTATTTTAAATAGAAGCTAGAGAAAAGGAAGGGAGATAAGGAGAGAAGAGCAAGGGTCAGGGAGAATGAGGAGGGTGGAAGTGGAGCTAGGACGTCTGGGAGAAGGCAGGTCAGGGAAAATACATTGATTACTGCTAAGGACAGCACACCACATTGATTCATTTGCTGAAGAAGTGATGTTCACATGGGCTTGCTCCATATCAGGATTTAAACAAAATATTAGAAATAATATGGTGCAGGAGATAATCATTCTTCCCAATCATGTTGTGTATATTTCAATGGTTATCCGACACATGAAACAAAGTGGACAGGTATGTGCCATCCACTCCAAAACTTTTTTTTTTTTTTTTTTAAGAACCGGCGCTTGAACTCAGGACCTTGTGCTTACCAGGTGAACACCTATTCTACTGAGCTATCTGCTGAGCTATCTGTCCATCCCTAAAACTGTTTTACTAATAAAAGTAAAACACATCATTGTTGCATTGGCTCAAAGTGATATTTTACCTGGACTGTTCTCTTTTCATTCACTCTACTCCAGAAAGAGTCAACCACATCACTGTCTTACATTTCAATGTCCCTGCCTCTTTCTAGTAATGGTTCAATGCTTCCCACAGATATTTATATAGTGAGGAAAGCATAACTCTACACTTTATGCTTCTAGAGGTCCTAGTCCACTTTGGGAATATGTTATCATACATGAAATAAATGTAAGCAGAATGCAGTGTAAAAAGACTTGACCCCACTGGCTTTAAAGTTAGGTAAAGTGGATGAAGTATGAGGATGGAAGTGGAATATAGAGCTGGAAAAGGCAAAGAAACAGCATCCCCCATTATGACTCAGAGGAATGCAGCCGCACTGATGCTTTGATTTTGCCCTGAGTTAACCACATCAGACTTGTTACCTATGGGCATCTAAAATAAAGTCTTCATGTTATGTTGTTGTATTTGTGTTAATTTGTTGTTGATAAAAGAAAACAAATATAATTTCATTCAGGTCTTTAAATAGTATCACTTCCCAAAGAGACTTATTTCTTTATTCCAGTGTTCTGTTTGTTTTCTTTCTTAACAACTAGTTCTAAGTTTATATTATCTGTTCCATGTTTCTCATCACATAAGAGACAAGCCCAGTGAATATAGCACTGTCTTATTTTTCAGACCACTCCAAATATTGTCTGATAAATACTAAGTAACACTCAAGAATTTATTATATAACTGAGTAAATAGCCTTCAGTCCCATAATGATGTCTGTAAAGCAATCTAGTGGTGTGAAACAAGAACAACCTAATGAGCATTCAAGCATTATGGGTCCATAAAGCTTGGGGTCAATAATTGTGATTTTGTGGTACTAACGAGAGACCATCTGGTAGATAGGATTAGGATTTTATTCCCCAGAAATTGCAAACATTTATTTTTTTAATAGCAAACATTTAATTCTGTCAAAGTTTTTACATTCAAAGAAGGAAAAGGAAAATGTATACTTCATTCAGAAGTACCCTTTTCCCCTTGAAAATAGCACCAGATATATTTCTTTTCATATTTATCCAAAGAAAGAGTCTAAGTGGTTCATAATGGTGAAAGACAGAAAGACAAAGATGGAAAGACAGAAAGATGGAAAGAAAGAAAGAAAGAGAGAGAGAGAGAAAGACAGAAAGAAAGAAAGAAAGAAAGAAAGAAAGAAAGAAAGAGAGAGAGAGAGAGAGAGAGAAAGGAGTGTCAAAGCAATTCTTGAAAATATAGTTTCTCTGATAAATACCTGAATGACAGATATCTGTACTAGTTGTTAAGAGATTGACTTTTTCACCAGAGATGTTCTTAGGATTATTGAGTTATGGTTGTGGAACTGCTGGGATGTGTGGGGAGCAGTACTTTTAGTGTTTTCTTCCATCACATTGCAGTATCCATATTACTGCTCAGCTGGATACTGTAGTCCAGGTAAGGGAAATTGTTATGGTCTTTTTCCTATAACCCATTGCTACTTTCCTTTTTCTTTCCTAGTTTTCTGTTTACTACGATTTCTGTATTCCATATTAGACACGTGTGTGTTAGTTCTACTGGAAATACACTCATTGCCTATTTTTACTACGAATGATAGTCCTTACCAAGATCAACTGATTTGTCTTCACTTAATACTGTTTTGTTAATCATGTGTTTCATGATTTATGTGCTATAATGGCACCTGGTGGCTGGTTCTGGGTCTGTGCTAATTTTTATTCTTATAAAGAAGAAGGAAAAATTATTTTTAAAAGTATTAACCAAATTTCCTGAAATGCATACTACATGTAGTCACTTCAAAGTGATTCTGGGAATTGTATACATTTTAAAACCATGTTAAAATTATGTGATTTTTATTTTTGTATGCTAATTTTTATAATTATTCATTTTATTAGTTTTAGAAGACTCAAGAAAATAAATCCTTTTATAAAAAATGTTCAGGTAATAAAAATTACCTAGGCATTATTTATTTTGGTAGAATAATACATTCTAAACTATGCTTATAGGAGAACATCTCAGCACTTAAACACATACTAGTTTTATGAATGAAACTGGAGCTTATACTTGCCTGTACAACATGATCTAAGATTCTTTACATAATAGTGCAGTTAAAATATTTTCATTAAATGGATGAGATCTTGCTGGCTATTGCTGAAAACCTCCAGTTCTGTTGATTTTATTCAGATAACACTTTTAATGTCACTCAGTGAACTCTCTTTATCATTCCCCCTTCTATGCTACTCTATCTCAAAGGTATTGTTGCTTGTCACTCAGAGTTTCCCTATCCTGCATACATAGGCCTCTTGGTACTGCTTGAATGCACCAGGCTAGGTCTTACATTACAATATGCATCTTGTCTTTTCTTACTCTGTTAAATATTCATCACCAATATATTTACTCACATTCTTACTTATTCCATGCCTCTGGTCAATTGTTGTCAAAGAAAATTTCCCCGCTACTTAATAAGAAATAAGTGCATCATATTATAATATTTATCTCACACTTCTATATTTGTCTTTCAAAATCATATTTTTGGCTTATTCCTTAATTCAACCCAATAAAATGCAATGATTTAAATGAAAAGTTACATAAGATTTAAATAGCATAGACCTTTATGACAGCTGTCATAATGAAAACATATAATGTATTCATTATTTCTCAGAATGTTCCTGAGAATGTGCTGCGTATAGGTATTCAAAGCCCCATCCTAGGCCCGGCAGTATGGCTCAATGGTCTAAAGTACCTGCTTAGGAAAGCTTGGGCAGCTGCAGGGACTGCGGTTCGATCCCCGGCACCACATGCTGCGCCAGCCCTGCCCTCAGGGCAGGCTGAGCCGGCCATAAAAATAAATAAATAAACAAACAAAAGTTCTGAAACAAGAAAAAAATAAAATAAAATAAAATAAATTATTTAAAAAATTAAATTAAATTAAATTTTTTAAAAAAGCCCCATCCAGGGCCCGGCGGGATGGCTCAGTGGTCTAAAGCGCCTGCTTGGGAAAGCTTGGGTGGCTTCAGGAACCGCAGTTTGATCCCCTGCACCACATGCTGCGCCAGCCCTGCCCTCGGGGTGGGCTGAGCCGGCCATGAAAATGAGTGACAAACAAAGGTTCTGAAACAAGAAAAAAATAATAATAAATAAATATTTAAAAAAAAAAAAAAAGCCCCATCCTAATGGTAAGCTCACTGATTTGTTTTTGTCAATTGATACTAGAGTTTCCACAATTTCACACTATTGGATTCATATAATAATTGCTTTCTTGCTTCTTTCATTTGACATGTTTTGAAATTTACCTATGCTATCATGTGTTCCAGTGGTTTGTGCTTTTCATTGCAAATAAAATTCCATTGTACAGATAAAATATAATTTTTTGATTCATTTATCTGTTGAAGTATTTTCAAATTTCATTATAATACATTATTGTGCTATAAGGAAGTGTATACAGAACTTTCATGGACATATCTGCATATTTTTTTCTGTTTTTTTGTCTCATGAGTAAATATATAAAGTGGAATCTGCTGGCTTGGCAAGCCCAAGTTCCTGCTTAAAATCCCTGGTACCACAAAACAAAGTGAAACTGATGAACTATAAGATAATTTTATACTTGATTATTTTTAAATTTAACTGTTTATTTTAAGGCAACTATCGACCATTGTGCAGTTGTTAGAAATAATGTAGACAGCCTGGCAAGTGCAAGGTCATGAGTTTGAACCCCGGTCCCGCAAAAAAAAAAAGAAATAATGTAGACATAAATTCATCTACTTTTTAGCGAGTTTACCTCAATGATAACACTTTGTAAAAATACAGTACAATACTGTAGCCAGTACAGTTTTGTATTTCCTTGAATTTCCAAATATCTGTGTCAAAACTGTGTAACTGCCTATATCACATTGTATGGAAAGTTATTAGAATATCAATGATGGTCAGAAAATATCATTTACAAGCTAAGTCAAAGGTATTTGATACTCAGAAAGCCAGTGATGATAAGCCCAGTATCTATGTTATAGAATAATAGTATCACAA